>CAUYLG010072131.1:0-44879 GCA_963573385.1 Cacajao melanocephalus
TCAGTATCACGTTACACCTATTTTAAAAGTGACCACATAATTGGAAGTAAATCACTCCTCAGCAATTGCATAGCATTTCACAGGTTTAAATAAAATATTGGTGGGCTGCTTGTTTGTTATTTTCATCCCTTATTCCTTCCTGTCTCCATTGTTAAGCACAATTATTGGCATAAAAGAGGTTTTTAATACCCATTTTTAGACTGCATTCTAGCATGGGCAATAGAACAAGAATCCCGTTCTCTCCCCCTCTTTCTCTTCCTCTTTCTTTCTCTCTTATTCTTTCTTTCTTTCACTCTCACTTTCTTTCCTCTCTTTTTCTTTCTTTCAAAAAAAAAAAAAAAGAAAATACCTCTATAGAGAAAATTATAAAAACTTTATTTAAAGAAATCAAGGATTTAAGAGACATACAATGTTTATGGATCAGAAGATTCAACATTGCAAAGATGGGAATCTCCTCAATTGATATATGGTTTTGATGAAGTTATGATCAAAATTCTAGCAGGGTGTTTTTGGTACTTAACAATTGATTATAACATAATTATAGTCTCTACTAAGTCAGTTGGTATTGTATAAGGATATTCAAATAGAGAAATAGAACTGAAAATAGAAGCCAGAAAGAGAATCACATATGTGGAGAAACTTAGTTTGTGATAGAGTGGGTATTGGAGATCAATGTGAAAAGGGCAGACATTTCAATAATTGGTTAGCCATATGGGAAATATAAAGAAATGTGATTATGTGTTAGTCAGCCATGTTGCTGCAATTATGCTGTGTAACAAAAAACTTCCCAAGTCTCAGTAGCTTATAACAACAAACACATATTTCTCACGCAGAGGTCTAGAAGTCAGTTGTGGGATACTGAAGGTCAGACCTGGTCTACTCCACATGTCTCTCATTCTGTGACCCAAGCTGAAGGAGTGTGGTGGCTACCTGGGGCATGCACTTCTCATATTACAGGTAAGGAATACACAAGAGCAAATCAAACCACACATTTAAAGTTTCTTATTGGGTGGGGCATATATTCTATCTGCTCGCATTCTAATCACCAAGACGAGTCACATGGTTAAGCTCAAAGACAGTGGGGGACTACATTCTGTCCAAAATGAATCACGGCACAGGGAGGAAGAAAAGAAAGAATTGTGAGCAAATAATACAATTTACTACAGATTTTACCTCAGACCATACCAAAAAAAATAATAATTTGAGGAGGCTTAGAGACAATATGAAACGTTTAAAAGACAATATAGGAGAATATCTTTATGTCCTTAGGATAAGAAAGAGATTCAAAAATATGAAACATAAAACAGAAGCTATAAAAGATTGATTGTTTTAATTAAAATTAAGAGGTGCTATTCATGAGAAATTCAAAGTAAGATAAGACATTCACAATACATATCAGTGGCAAAGAATTAGCATTCAGAAAACACAAATTACCCCTGTAAATCAGGAACTTGGTATCTGATAGAATGGCATCATGAATCAGTGAGAAGAATCTGGATTATTCAATACAGGGTGCTGGTACAATTGGGTGTCTACATGAGGAGAGAGAAAATGAGATTCCTACTTCACTCTATATGCCAAGATAAATTCTAGATTATTTTAAAAGCTAAATATGTAAAGCAATATTTTATTACTTTAAGAGAAATGTAGAGTATCATTAATACATTGATAAGGAAAGAGTGTTTTAAATGAATATTGAAAAGACAAGTCATAAAAGTTGGTAAGTTTGGCTACATTTTTTAAAAACTTGTATAAGTCAAAAGACTTCTGGCCAAGTGCGGTGGCTCACGCCTGTAATCCCAGCACTTTGGGAGGCTGAGGCAGCCAGATCACCTGAGGTCAAGAGTTCCAGACCAGCCTGACCAACTTGATGAAACCCTGTCTCTACAAAAATACAAAAATTAGTAGGCGTGGCAGTGCACACCTGTAATCCCAGCTACTAGGGAGGCTGAGACGGAAGAATCGCTTGAACTTGGGAGGTGAAGGTTGCAGTGAGCCGAGATCACACCAGTGCACTCCAGCCTGGACAACAGAGCAAGATCTCAAAAAAAAAAACGACTCCCTAAAAAATGTTAAAAGTGAAGTTATAGAGCAGAATTTTTTGTTTTTTTTTGAGATGGAGTCTCACTCTGTTGCTCAGGCTGAGGTGCAGTAGCACGATCTTGGCTCACTGCAGGTTCAAGCAATTCTCCCGCCTCAGTCTCCCAAGTAGCTGGGATTACAGGCACCCACCATCACGTCTGGTTAATTTTTGTTTTTTTGTAGATGGTGGGGTTTCACCATGTTGGCCAGGCTAGTCTTGAACTCCTGACCTCAGGTGATCCACCCACCTAGGCCTCCCAAAGTGCTGAGCAGGCGTGAGCCACCACACCTGGCCAGAAGAGATCTTTAACATGCCAAGAAGACAACGGATAAATATCCAGAATATTTCAAAGCTCTCCTGTATGCACTACAAAACACTACTGAAGAGAACTTGGTACATGTGGAGAACAATAAACTGTTTCTTGTGGTTATAGCACAGAGTGGGGTGTGTGTGTGTGTATGTGTGTGTTACTCTCACATCTTTACACAAGAAATTCCTTTAATTTAGAATGCCCTTTCACCATTGTGTTCCTGGAATTAGAAAACACTTCATGAAAATTAGCATGACCTTCCTTTATGCTTCTCTGGTTTGTTTTATATTCTCTATTAGATAAATTTTAAAATATTATAATTCATTGAGAGTAACATTTTGCCTCCCCCTACTCCCTACTCCAAATATGAGTTTTTCCTGTTTGATTAAACAGCTTTTGAGCATCTGTCACAGATCCAGTTCTGTCCTAGGTACTTCAGAATAAAGATCAGGGCTTGGTTGTTGCCAGGCTAGTCTGTAAATTCTGAGGAAGGGGGTTAAGGGCAGGATTCTGGGAGGCAGTATGATGTGATCCCGGAGACAGAAGATAGGAAAAGATAAGCGCGTGTTCTAGACGTGTTTAAATTCTCAAGTAGGAGTCAACACCATTCTCTTTGATGAGGAAGGAGATATGAAATCAGACAGCCAAAAAGGCTTTCCAGAGGACATCCTAACTTTGGACAGATGTTTCCTTCACCTAGGTGGCATCCTTTTCTCCATCCCTCTGTTTTCTCCGAAGCAGCTGCTGGCGTCTCAGAGATGCACAATGTGGCTATAGGTGCTCATAGATCCACAGTTAAACACTCTTATCTACCCCTGGAAGGTTTTGATGCTTGAAAACCTTTACACCTTCATCCTAAGACCCGAATAGCACCAGGAGCTGGAAACAGATGCCCACTGAGACCTAAGAACAGACACAGTGCATGAGCAGTGTCCCAGCAGGACCACCACTTAGCTCTTGGCAGTGGCAGGCCTGCTTATGGCTTCTGGCAATGACCATCAGTTGCTTCATCTTCTGAAAAGGAAAACTACCCAGCTGGCCAAGCCAGATCTCCAAGAAGGAGGTATATCTGTCTCCTGCTTAAACTACCCAGCTGGCCAAGGCCAGATCTCCAAGAAAGAGGTACATCTGTCTCCTGCTTAAACTACCCAGCTGGCCAAGGCCAGATCTCCAAGAAAGAGGTATATCTGTCTCCTGCTTTGAGATCAGTCTTTCCACTGCTCTTTCCAAGGAGCCCCAGAGAAAGTAACGTGAGTTGAATACAGTGAAAATCTGTACCTAGCCCAGGTCAATAGTTGAAAACAGCATGTATACCACGGCTTTCACCTACGTTGTTAAAAGGTGGGTACATGCCCAATAAATGTTTATTGAGTGCCATTAGGTGCCCAGCATTGGGCCCTGCACTGACAGTGTGAAGGCAAATGAGAAAAATAGGCGTCCTGCTGTGGTAGCGTTTACAGACAACCGGAGGCGTGTGATGGTTAATTTTTTTGTGTCAACTTAGCTAGTACTGAGTTATTTAACCAATCAACTTAGCTAGTACTGTTATTTAATCAGACTAGGTGTTGCTTGCTGTGAAGCTATTTCATAAACATGTATGATCTGTTAACATTAAGTAAAATAGTTTACCCTTTTACTGTGTGGGAATGTCTCATCCAGTCAGTTAACGGCCTTATGAGCAAAACTAAGATTTCCCTGAGGAAGTAGAAAGTTGACCTCAAGATTGCAACATCAGCTCCTGCTTGAGAGTTCCAGCCTGCTGGCCTGCCCTTGTCAGTTCCCACAACTGCATAAGCCAACTCCTTGAAATCAATCTCTCTCTCTCTCTCTCTCTCTCTCTCGTGTGTGTGTGTCTGTGTGTGTGTGTGTGTGTGTGTGTGTGTGTGCGCCCGCACTCATCTCTGGCACAAGGAGACCCACATACAAAGGTGGTGTCCTAAGGGATATCACTGGGGAAACTGCATGTGGTACTCAGCACTGTAATGCTAAGGCAGACGATCCAGATATGAATCTTGGTTCCATCATGTACTAGATGCACCATGACCTTGGGTCAACTCCTACATTCTCTAACCCTCGGTTTCCTCATCTGTAAAATGGAGATAGTATCTCCCTCATAGGGTTATTGCAAAGAGTCAAAGAGATTAAGCATCCCATTATATTTAAGAGGTTAAATGCCATGAACAACACAGCAAGTAAGTATGAAGCCAGAATTTAAACTCAGGTTTGTCTGCGCCGTGTGTGCCCTTTACTCTCTGCCCTATCACCTTGCTCTTTGGGAATTACGCTTCAGCTATCAGTTCTTCAACTGACACAGTTGCCGTAGACCACCCCTACATTGTTGCAGCTTCAACTCTGCTCTACAGAGATGCCTCTTAAACACATAACCTTTGGCCCAATCCTAAACTTGAGTTCCAGGTTTCCACTGCACTTTGCTACTTTGATACGACCCATTGGCTTCCAATCTGACATATCTTAAATTCAAGCTCATCATCTTCCCCTCACCATTGACAAGTCCTGGCTTCACCTCTCCCTAGGTGTATGACCCCGGGAAAGCTACAGATCCCCTAATCCTCAGTTTCCTCACTTGTTAAATGGCAGGATTTGTCAAGATCAGGAAGGTAGACACATATCACACATAGTTCCCCTTATGTCCCACTGTGTCTACAGCACCTGTCTTGATGTCTGGTACATGGTGGGTAGTTTATTGTACTTATTTATTCATCTATTCATCCCCTTTCCCTGATTTTGACTAATTTCACAATAAGATACATGGATTTAGTCTTAACTCACCACTTGCAGGAAAACCATCCTTTCTTACTAAACCAAGTAAATCGGGTGCTCCAGTACCCATTTGTTTCATTTACATCATATGTTAGTATATTGCCATCTAGAGGATTTAGTGCAAGTCACAAACAAGAAGGAGCTGGGCTTGCAGAGAAAGGCAATATCCTAGAAGAAATGTTTAAAAACCATTAAAACTCATCTGCAGCAGTGTTGGATTTCAACAATTATCCGAAAAATATAAATAACAGGATGTGCTTTAACTATAAAATAAATTAGAATGAATGTTACAGCAAGTTACCGGCTCATAAACTTATCTCTATTACATAAAATGTATAGGGGGTCATTGGTTTGAACTGAGTTCATGCGCTAGGCCCCAATAGACCAAAATGGAGTTACTCATAGTCAAATTCCAGGCCACCAAGCCAACACTACGTTGTTTATCTGACCTTCCAAGAAATCTGGAGAGAGAGGGAGATAATAATAGCCAAATCTGCAAACAGCCAGTTTTAGCCTGCCTGATAAGGAAGTCCCCTCTGCTTTAACCTTTACAAGGAAGGTAACTTTGAAACAACCAATTCACTTTGTGTTCTTTGTTTCTGCATTCTTCAGCCTTTTCTGCCTGTAAATACTCCCTGCCCACGTTTCAGAGCAAAGCCCAATTCCCATGAATCATTCTTTGTTGCAACTGTTAAATTTATTTTGTTTAAAGTTTTTCTTTTATCATCTCTAACTTGTGCTAAACAAAATAAAAAATAAAATCAGCATTCTTTCCTATAATTGACTGCTTTGCGGCATTTGGAATATCCATGCCCTATACTAGATGAGAACCTAAATTAAAGAGGAGCCGCTGAATTAGGGATTGGATCTCCTGACTGCTCCACCGTTAGTTTAGCAACTCGGTTTTCCATCTGAGCAAGCTACCGTTATCGAGTGCTTACTGTGGGCTTGGGACTACGTGGAACATTTTACATGAGTTATCTCATTTAATCCTCACAAGCTCCTTCCACCTCAATAGGGTAAGTATTTATTTGTGCTTATGACTCTCAGCCTGCTACCTCATCTGTAAAAATGGGTAAGTGGCCGGGCGCGGTGGCTCACACCTGTAATCCCAGCACTTTAGGAGGCCAAGGCAGGCAGGTCACGAGACCATCCTAGCCAAGATGGTGAAACCCCGTCTCTACTAAAAATACAAAAAACATTAGCTGGGCATGGTGGCGCATGCCTGTAGTCCCAACTACTCGGGAGACTGAGGCAGAAGAATCACTTGAACCCGGGAGGTGGAGGTTGCAGTGAGCTGAGGTCACGCCACTGCACTCCAGCCTGGCGAAAAAACAAAAAAAAAAAAAAAAAAAAAAGGGATAAGTGATTTTCTCAAAGTCTAAACCAGGATATTGAATTAATCCACAACTCAGATCTGCCTGAACCCAAATTCTTAATGATTACCATTTACTAAATGCAACAGCTTCTGCATTCTAAGAATGTTATGAGGATTAAACAATTCGTGGAAAGCACTTTTTGGAGAAGGAACGACGTCTGAATGCTTAACAGAAAGTTCACACCAAAAATAGGTGTAAAGTGATGTATATTCTATTGGGATAACCCATAACTTTACAAGAGCATTCAGTAAGGATTGCTTTTTCAGTAAACAGTAGTGAGATCTTCTTTTCCAATCTGATTCCAGGTTTGTCAATTTTGTTAATCCTTTTAAAGAACCAACTTCTAGTTTTGTTGATTTTCTCTATTGTTTTTCTAGTCTTTATGTTTCTTTATTTCCTTTCTAATCTATTATTTCCTTCCTCTGCTTACTTTGGTTTACTATGGTCATCTTCTAGTTTCTTAAGATGAAAGGCAAGATTGTAGATTTAAGATCTCTTCTTTAAAAAAAAAATAAATGTTTACAGTCACAAATTTCTCTATAAATACTGTTAGAGCTGCATCCCATAAGTGTTGGTATGTTGTATTTGCATTTTCATTAATCTCAAAGTATTTTCTAATTTCCTTTGCGATTTCTTCTTTGACCCATTGGTTATTTAGCAACATGTTTAATTTTCACATCTTTGTGAATTCACAAATTCACAAATGTGTTGTTCATTTCTAATTTAATTCCATTTTGACCAAAGATTATATTATACTTTGTATGACTTTAATTATTTTAAATGTATTGAAGCCTGTTGTATGGCCTAACATATAGTCTATCGTGGAGAATGTTCCATGCATATTTGAGTAGACTGTGTAGTCTGCTGTTGCTGGATAGTCTCTACAGATACCTGTTTGTTTGTTTCTTTGTTTCTTTGCTTCTTTGTTTGTATGTTTGTTTTGAGAAGGAGTCTCACTCTGCCACCAGGCTGGAGTGCTGTGGCAAGATAGCTCATTGCAGCTTCCACCTCCAGAGTTCAAGCAAGCAATTCTCCTGCCTCCGCCTCCGAGATGCTGGGATTACAGGCATGCACCACCACACCTGGCTGATTTTGTATTTTGAGTAGAGATGGGATTTCACTATGTTGACCAGGCTGGTCTCCAACTCCTGACCTCAAGTGACCTGCCCACCCTGCCCTCCCAAAATGCTGGGATTACACACATGAGCCACCGTGTCCAATCCAGCAGATTTAGTTTGTTTATAGTGCTGTGGAATCCTCTTTTTCCTAGTTGATCATCTGCCTCCTTCTATGCATTATTATGAATGGAGTGTTGATATCTCCAGCCACTATTGTTAGATTTTCTGACTTCTTCACCTTTAACTAGAAAAGCAACTCAGTTTTTCCTTCTAAATAAGTTATTATCAAGTGCTTACCATATATCTGGGACTATGCTGACTCTTTTACATGGATTATCTCATTTAGTTATTAATAATTATTAAGAGTAAATTGTTATGCTGGGCACAGTGGCTCATGCCTGTAATCCCAGCACTTTGGGAGGCCGAGGCAGGCAGATCACTTGAGGTCAGGTGTTTGAGACCAGCCTGGCCAACATGATGAAACCCCACCTCTACTAAAAATATAAAAATTAGCCTGGCTTGGTGGTGCAGGCCTGTAATCACAGCTACTTGGGAGGCTAAGGCAGGAGAATTGCTTGAACCTGGGAGTCTGGGGTTGCAGTCAGCTGAGACAGCACCACTGCACTCCAGTCTGGGTGATAGAGCGAGACTCTGTCTCAAAAAAAAAAAAAAAAGTAAATTGTTAATAATTATTAAATTGTCAGTTTTTCTTCACGTGTGGGATTTTTAAAGTGCATATTTGTTTTTAAGTGTTAGTGTCTTTCTGATAGATTGGCCCTTTTATCAATATGCGATATCCTTCTTTGTCCCTTGAAACAGTTTTTGTCTTAAAAATCTACTTTCTTTGACATCAGCATTGTCACTCCAGCTATCTTTTGGTTACTGCTTGCATGTATCTGTTTCTATGCTTTTACTTTCTACCTGTTTGTGTCTTTGAATCTAAAATGTGCCTCTTACAGCATATAATTGGATCATGTTTTTTGCCAATCTTTTTTTTTTTTTTTTGAGATGGAGTCTTGCTCTGTCACCCACACTAGAGTACAGTGGTGCGATCTCAGCTCACTGCAACCTCCACCTCCCCAGTTCAAGCGATTCTCATGCCTCAGACTCCAGGGTAGCTGGGATTACAGGCACCCACCACCATGCCCGGCTAATTTTTGTATTTTCAGTATAGATGGGGTTTCACCATGTTGGCCAGGCTGGTCTTGAACTTCTGACCTCAAGTGATCCGATCCACCCACCTCGATCTCCCAAAGTGCTGGGATTACATGCATGAGCCACTGTGCCGGCCACCAATCTCTTTTGATTGGAATATTTAATTGATTTACTTTTAATACAATTACTGATGAGAGTTTTATCTGGGATATCTGCTTTTTCTTTTATGCATCTTATGTCTTTTGATTTCTTTTCTCCACACCTGCCTTTTGTCTTTTGTATTAAATAGGTATTTTCTAGTATATCATTTTAATTTCCTTCTTTTTCCTCTTATTGTATTTTTTTTTTAAGATTTTTCTTAGTGGTTGCCCTAGGGACTACGATTAATATCTTAACATAATCTAGGTTCAGATTAATGCCAAGCTGATTTCAGTAATACTCAAAAACTTTTTTTTTTTTTTTTTGAGACAGAGTCTTGCTCTGTCGCCACGCACCAGGCTGGAGTGCAGTGGTGCGATCTCGGCTCACTGCAATCTCCACCTCCTGGGTTCAAGCAATTCTCCTGCCTCAGCCTCCCGAGTAGCTGGGACTACAGAAGCATGCCACCACGCCTAGCTAATTTTTGTGTTTTTTAGTAGAGACGGGGTTTCACCATGTTGGCCAGGATGGTCCCAATCTCTTGACCTCGTGATCCCCCCACCTCGGCCTCCCAAAGTGCTGGGATTACAGGCATGAGCCACCACGCCCAGCCCAAAAACTTTAATAGAGCTCTATCTTCAGATATTATTTCTGCCCTTTTCTCTTCATCTTCTGGAACTTCTGCAATGCGTATGTTGGTAACTTGATCGCATCCCACGGATCCCTCATGCTGTGTTCACTCTTCATTTTTTCTTTCTGTTCCTCAGACTGGATAATTACATTTGTCCTGTTGTCAGGTTTGCTGATTCTTCTGCCTATTCAAACCTATAAACCTAATAAATTTTTCATTTATTATAATGTTTTAGCTCCAGAATTTCATTTCTGTTTACTGATATTTTCACTTTTTTATACATTATTTTCCTTTCTCTTAGTTCTTTGTCCATTGTTTCCTTTAGTTTCTAAAGCATATTTGAAGGTTGACAAACTTTTTGTCTAGTAGATCCAATGTCTGGGTTTTCTTAGGGATGGTTTCTGTTTTCTGAGGTTTCTTCTCCCCATATATAGGCAGCCATAATTCCTGTTTCTTCACGTCTTTTCTTGTTGTTGAAAACTGGAAAATTTAAATAAAGTGGCAACTCTGGAAATCAGATTTGTCTCACACCCCTCACCTTTGCAGGGTTTGTTACTGTTACTATTTGTTGTTGTTATGTTTAGTGTGATGGTGGTATGTCTAGTACCTTTCCTGGACTAATTCTGTTAAGTCTGTATTTTTTGTTATGTGCAGTCACTGAAATCTCCACTTGGTTACTTTAGTCTTGAGCATATGATTAGACAGGGATTTCCTCAAGTAGTTGAAGCAGTAAGTCTCTCACCTTTACCTGACTTTCTAGCTCCCGAGGCTATTTCAGCACTTTTCAAAGCCTCTATAGACATCACACTCCCCTTATTTTTAAGTTTTCTGGCCAGTCTCGTTTGTCTCAGCTAGTATATCCCTGTCAGGCAACTGTGCTATTTAAACAATTGCCACCAATTTTTCTGACAGACAACCTGAGGATAGGACTTTACTCATTGAGTGACCTGAATCAAGTTAAATGAAGACAAGCCCTGTGATTGGGACTATCCCAGGGAGCAACCAGACAGGTCAGAGTGACAAATCTCTGGGGATGGGGCTTCTTGGAAAACTCCAAACCTATCTTGGGGGCACTCTGAATTCTTCCGGTGGTTTCTAGGCTACTGGTTTTCACAGTTACTGTGGTCTCAAGGTTGCTGATTTTCAAGGCTACTGTGGAGTTGGGAGAAGAAGATGGGGACAGGGCAAGTTAAAACACCACAAAGCTTACTGTTCATACAGAGATTCAGACTTTTTCTCAAATATATTTTCTTTGAGTTGTTGTAATCCTTTTGTTAATTTCCAGAGTTTCAAAAAGTTTATTTTGACCATTTCTGCCAGTGTCCTCGTTGATTTTATGCAGAATCAGATATGCAAAGATCCACACTCCACCATTCTGGAAATGCTTCTCTAGGATTTTTCTTTTAATGGGATACATAGGATTTCTCTAAAATTAACATAAGCAGCATCTACTACATTCACATAGAACACTAGAAATTACCACCTATGATAGACCGCCTAAATGAGAAAACTGCTTCACTTCTCAAATTTCACAGAATGTCCATCCTGGTTTCCAAAGCATATGGCATCTACCTTCAGTAAGCAGCACAGAATATTAGAACACAAGCGCTCAAGTCCATATCTACCCACTCTCCAGCTCCAACTAAGAGGGTCTAAGGAACAAACTGTTCTTCAATGACTGTAGACTAATGGTTTTCACCCCTTCAGGCCCACAACCACTTTTTATCAGAAATATTTTTAAACATGTTTTTTTATTCTAAAATACTACTGACCTCAGGCATATTTTTAAATCATCTATCATGATTAAAGGTATCTTTAATACCTTTAGTAACTATAATGTAACAGAGAAATAAAATGAAGCAACCTATGGTAATATGTAATTCAATCTGGAAATGAATGGCCAAAACTCCAGAAGACACATGATTAGATACTTGCATATGTACATATAATTAGCATTAATGTGGCCACTACAAATGCAGACTACTGCAGTTTTGACTTGGAACTCAAATGCCATGAGCAATGTTGTCGCTAGTGACGACTTTCAAAATGATGGAAAACTTTTGCTAAAGTACTGAACAAAGACTACAACCTTCCCTCACTTCATTGGTAATTGCATTTTTGGGTAAGTCAAGTATTGCAGATCTGCAATGACAAAAATATAAAATGGAGTTATAATCTAGGCTCAAAAAATTATTGTCAATGTCCGCCAGTTTGAGATCGTGAGGAACAGATCTGCGGTGGTTGAATCGTTGGGTTTACCAGCATACTTTTGCACAACAGAGACCACATACCATGAGGAACCATGGGGTGCCTCAGTATGAGGGTGCTGGGAAGGGCTTTTTATAGGATTTGGGGTTGTGTTGGGTGGTTTGAAGAAGGGCTCCATGCATCATAGTTTTACTCTGGATTGAGTACTTTCAGAAAGCAAGAGCAATTCTAAATGAGTGTAAATAAAATTTTTCATCTAGGAGGAAGGGGGAGCAGAGTGATCTAATGGGTAATGGAGCAACTATCACTCATGTAAGCCAAGAGACAGAATGTTTGGTCACTCTTTATGATTTATACAGAATCTTGCTTCTATGTTCAAACATGACTATGGAGTGTCCTAATTTTTGTCTTCCTCCACCACATTCAGTGGCCCTGTCAGATGTTGGTCTTCTATAAAATTGTTTATATTCAACAGAGTATGATAGCCTAGCCATTAGGGCCAAGTCAGCTTTCAGCTGCCAGCTGTTGGGCTGCTTTTCCTTTCTCATTATAAACAGGATTTCCATGTACGTAATTGTTTAGCGAGGTACAAAGAAGTCACGAGTACAGGACAATTCTTTGTTGTCTATAACTGTCCCATGCAATTCAGGCACCTAGCATCTCTATTCACTTTCACTCACATTTCGTTGGCCATTGTTAAGCACATGGCCTCAAACTAATTAAGGAAACTGGGAAATGTAGAACAAATGGGACATTTAGTGAGTATTACTATCCTTACTACATGCAACCTTCAACAAATTACTTCTGCCAGTATTAGTTACCTACCTGTAACATGAGGTTACATGGTACATAATGGTCATTCTTCCCTCTTGGGGAGAATCACATAATACATAAAATGACTTTAATAAGCTCTAAGAGTTATAGACATTTAGAAGGCCCACAGTACCTATATGTTGGAATTAATGTGCCATCACCTCTATACATACACACATCCTTACCTATCTAGAGGTATGGGTCAAAGAATAGAGATACTCTGGCAGCTGTAGAATTAGAATGTGATGCTACTTTCATTTTAATAGCACCATTCAGTCAATTCACCTGTATCTAAGGCTGACCCAGGGACAATAAAAAGGAAAACCACTGATCCTCAGTCTCTCCCAAGTAATTTCTCCAGTCTGAATGAAATGATTAGTGTCACAGATTTTATTGTCCAAAGAATATCTCCCATCCCACATACTCTTATTATTATGCAATCTTAACACTCCTCTCATCAAATAGTGGGCTCTGTGTACCCTTCTATTGAACCCAAATGGACCTTGGTTACTGCTTCATCCAATAAAGTATGACAGAAGACACATCATGTGAATTCCAAGACTAGTCATTAAAATCAAAATGCCATGCACTTTTCTTGCTCTCGGAAGGGCTCACTGTTAGAACCCAGTGCCAGGTTGTGAAGAAGCCAAATGTGCCCACAGGGAGAAACTACAGTGTTCCAACCCACAGGCTAGCTGAGGCCACAGCTGATGGCCAATGTCAACCTCTAGGCCAGTGGCTGAAAAGCTCCCTGCCACTGCCTGGCTCCTTCCCCAGCCATCACTGTGCTCCATCCAAATTCCTGTCCCACAGAATTTGTAAGCATAATAAAATGATTTTTCACCAGTAATTCTGGGGGTACATTTTTATGCAGCAACAGCATCTGGAACAGTGCAACTTGTTGGCACCTGTAACATTTCACTTAATTACTACATAAAGATCAAATATGTATTTACTAAATTATTATATCTCTAATACTGTACTAATAACTGGAGTTGTTAGTACAACTTAGAAAGTTAGTACAAATTGAAATAATCATGGATAATGCTCAAAGTGCACTGTATTGACAAGAATCCAGTTAGGCTATGAGCAACAGAGAAGCCAGAACAGTAACACTTAAAGAAGATAGTTTCCTTCACTTAAAAGTTCAGACAGGTGGCCAGTCACGGTGGCTCACACCTATAATCCCAGTACCTTGGGAGGCCGAGACAGGCGGATCACCTAAGGTCAGGAGTTCGAGACTAGCCTGGCCAATGTGGTGAAGTCCTGTCTTTACTAAAAATACAAAAATTAGCTGGGCGTGGTGGTAATCCTAGCTACTAAGGAGGCTAAGGCAGGAGAATTGCTTGAACCCAGGAGGCAGAGGTTGCATGAGCTGAGATCACACCACTACACTCCAGCCTGGGTGACAAGAGCAAAACTCCATCTCAAAACAAAAAATTCAGTCAGGCAGTTCAAGGCTGCTATACTCCAAGATGGGATTCAGACAGTATCTACCTCATTTCTCTGCCATTCACAAAACAAGGCCTTTACCACACAGTCCAACACAGCTGCTCTAGTTCCAGCTATTGTGTCTACCTTTCAGGAAAAAAGGACAAGGGATGGGCATGCCTCCTTCTTTTAAGGATACTTCCTGGAAGTGTCCCCATTTGCCTAAACTTTGTCATGTGGCCACACCAAGATATAACAATAAAATCTAGGAAAAGTTATCTCTATTCCAGGATGCCATGCCCTAGCTAATTAAGTGGGAAATCCGTAGGAGAAAAACGATTATTAGGGAATACATGATAGCTCCTGCCATGTGCATATTCTAAAATTCAATTGTTTCATGGTTTAGAATTGCAGTTCAAATAACACAGTTACCTAAAGAACTATGCCAATGTATCCTCTGTTAGACTCTAACCCTAAAGATTTAGGTTAGATCTTTCAGACTAAATTTTAAAATGTCTTTAGTGAAGTATTAACTTTTCTCACCAGACAGAACAGCTGAGTATAAGTAAAATAAACAAGCCCTTAATTTAATAATTCTTAAGAAAGGAAACGGCATTTAGAGCAAATATTTTCTCTAAATACTGATATATCATATCGTGTTTTATATCCTACAGATATTCCTGTAGTCTGTATTCCTTGGGAAAGTCATTCAATAACCTGAAGTTCAGCTTCATCACCTAAAGTATTATGTATTTGTCATGAGGGTTAAATGAGATTACACATGTCAAATGCCTTGTAAACAGTAGAATTTTATACAAATATAAAGTTTTGCACCTTCAAAGCTATCATTCCAATAAGACACTTATTCAATAAACAAATAATCTTAAAAATATCTTAAAAATGTACAAATATATTCACAACATAATCTGCTGATTAAGACTTCAACAAAGTTTATAGTACCTACAACAGAATTTATAGATGCCTACAATAGTTTGTAGATTGGTTTAGTTTAGTTACATCTATTGCTTTAAGAAATACCATTAATACAAATGCATAATTTACAATATCCTCATTATAGCAAGAAAAAAAATAGATTCAGAAAATAAAATGTCTTTTTAGGCATTTATTATGCCAAGTATGTAAATGATTATTCCCATTATCACATGAGAATAATGCTCTTTAGGTAAAAGATACATTTATTAGCTCAAGGTCCACTGAAGAGTTTTCTATCTAGCTATCCTTTCTGCAAAATAAATAGAACAGCAGCAATCTCTGGGTATTCCTTAAACAAACTGATGATTCCATTTATATTAACTGGGCCTTAAGTAAATGACCTCTTACAAATAAAAATAAAATTTTAGAAAGTAGTTGATATCATTGGCCTTAATTGTTTTCACTTGCTTGCATATGTCTAAGAAATTTCCCCATGAAGTACATATTAAAAACTGACAATTGTTTCTAACTTATGCATAAGCCAAAGTGCTCACTCTTAACCATGGAAGCAAAACTTACTTCTGAAAATAATCTAAAGAAATAATATGTAAACACATAGAGCTTTGAGACAGACTAAAAACATCCTTCTATGTTCTGTGGATCAAAATACAAAGGTCTCTACTACCTATGTAAATGAACACTTTCACTAACTTGGGGTATTCTGATATTACATGGCCGTGTGCGTACCTATGGAACACGTGCATACCTACACCACAGAACAAACCTTGACAACATTTCTAGAGCCAACATATACTTTCTAGCCCCAACTGCTGGAAAGGAAATAAAAGCTCAATAAGAAAACTTTTTCTTTTTATAAATAAAGTTTTTAAGTGGGAAAACAAAGCCAACACTCCTTGTTGCAACATGGACTAAGCTCTACAAGGTTCAGAGTCAAGAATCTCTTTGGTTGTCCCCAATGTAACAAAGCACATAATCTTTCTCTATTCAGGACATCTGATCATCTCCCGTGTTCTGCAAAAGACAAAAAAAAAAACTCCTTAATATCAAAGTTATTTCACTTCACACACCATGGACTTCAAGGCCTACGCCTAGGAAAACATTCTATATTTCTTAGCAGAGCATTGCCTTACATACACCCAATCACATTAAAAAAGTAGACATGCTACACAAGTAAATCCATGGATACCATCATCCACCCAGCTGTCTAATTAGTCCCATTTGAGCAGATGCCAGGTACCATGTAAGATACTAACCCTATCCATGTTATGTCAGGCTTAAGGTTTAATTTCACCTGTATTCCATGTCCCTCTGCACCTTCAGAAACACTGAAAATTCTCAGGGAAAAAACCTAATAAGCACATACATGCAAGTTACCCTAAGGTGGACCACAGTAAAGATATATGGGGGCCATGCAAAAATCCTTCAGAGTGAGATGACATGTCCCTACACAAACACTCATTTTCTCTACTTTCCATCTTCTGTAAGAGACACTGAATGGGAAAAGAAAAAGAACAATACATTTTGAGTACAGAGGGCTGGGTTCAAGATCTAGCTTTGCACCACTCATCAGCTGTATAATCTTAAGTAAATCATTTAATTTCTCAGGGCTTTAGTTATCTAAAATGTAAACCCTGGACCAGCGCCCTCAGCACCACCTGGAAACTTGGGAGAAATGCAAATTATGAGACCCCACCCCCAGATCTACTGAATAAGCAGGCTGGGAGTAGAACCCAGCAATCTTGTGCCCTCTAGGTGATTCTCATGTATGTTCAAGTTTGAGAATCCCTGTCCTATATAACATATAACATCACTTCCCCAACCTACTGTACTAACCAAATGCAACGTATTACTCATATAAAGACTTACTCATTTTTCCCAAGAGATTTAACCAATAATTATTTGTCTATGATTACTACTTATCCTCCTGAAAACCCTGACATGGGGGTACTGTAGTAAAACCTTTTATGTTCTAGGGGGAAAGAAAAATCAACTGTTCTCCCTAAAACCATACAACACACATTCTTCAAGGACATTCACTTAAAGCTCCCATAGTCAATGAAAAACAAATGAACCTAAAGTAATTTTTAAAAAACAAGTTACTATCAATGTTAGTTTATCTTCCCTGGCTTTAAAATAATTTTAGGATACTGACAATACACTTCCAGAATGCCTTGAACACCTCCAAAGAGCAATTCAAACATATTTATCTTGTATTTAAATAACTATATGCCTTTTAAAAAACTTCTGTTCAGGAGCATTTCATAAAAATTAAACAATAAAAGTTAAAAATTATTGCATTAGTCACTGATAACATCCAGAAAACACTTACTTGTCTTAAAAACTGCTTTCCAAGATATGAAGTAGCCATGCTGGTTAAATTCTTTCTGCTGCCCACCTTGCACCTGATGTAACCATACAGGTTGGCACCCTGTAGCACCACACCCATGATAACCACCGCCTGGGACAAGGGAAAAAATAATCAATGATTACTGGCCTGAAATTGACCTTTCTCTGTGCCATAAATGAGACAAGGCAGATTGTCGTGAGAAAGAGAGGAAACAGGAAGCTCTGCAAAGTCACAATTGTGCTAGTGAGACTCTTTCAGAGACAGTTGCCAGAACAAACCCATCTGACAGACACTCTGCACAAGCCACAAGTCGTTCACCCAGCTAGTATTTACTCAACACAACTGCTCTATGTGCCAGGCACCATGCTAGCCACTGGGGATGCAGTGAAGGGAGAGCCTTCTTGCTCTGTTTCCCATTGGTCTGTGAGTAAAGTTAGGAAAAGTAAATGAGACTCAGGAAAGGCTCAAATGTTCATTATTCCTATAAGAATTACAAAAGAACAGGAAAGAGGCAGATCAAGTTCAATAAACTGAGAGCAGGTAGAGGTGAATCTCTGCTCTATGTGACAACTGGCTTCTGGTAAAGGGGACACAACACCCTAAGGCAGCAATCAACAGATGCCTGCCTTCGGTGAGGAGGGAGACAACAGACAGCTCCGAGGGGAACTGTACTTTTGCAGAGCTGTTTGTTCCCTTGAGTTTCTTTTTCTCACCTATGGTGATCTCACTAGGATCAATGAGAAGTGAGAAAAAGAAACTCAAAACCCACTCTTTAGAAATTTCTAATTAATCTTAATTAGAAAAATTAATTAAGACAATGTGAGGAATTCCCAAGGTTAAAAATTCCAATTCTGTAAAGGGCCAAATCATAAATATTTCAGACCATATGGTCTCTGTTGCAATTACTCCACTCTGCTGTTTTAATCCAAAGGCAGCCATAGACAATATGTAAAAAAATGGGCAAGGCTGTTTTTCAATAAAAATTTACAAAAACAGGTGTCAGGCTGGATTTAGCCTGCAGGCCACAGTTTGCCAACCCTTGTTCTGGAATGAACAGCTCATCGGACCTTCTACTCTTTTATATCTGTGATAAGCAAAACAGCTAAACAAAATGTCTTTTTCCAATCTAGATTTATTCTCCTTACCCTTAACAAGATAGATAGTTGATTTAATTGTTTAATTAACAGATTTAAATGTTCAATTAATGAACAGGTTCACATTTCTAGTAAAAGAAGAGGAGGTTCTCAACTTATGTTCCATGGAATTAAATGTGTTGGTGTAATAAGAGGTTGCTAGTTACCTAAGTAAACATAAAACTGTGTCTTTATTTGAATAAATTTCCTTTTAATTTCCCATGCTTCTCAAACAGGAGCACTACTGGGTATATATATATCAACATGCCAGGGTGCACCTGAATTCACAGACCAAGGGTCCTGCTAAGGCATCAATTTACTCGATGGCAACAAATTTTAACATCTGTAAGTTAAACTTCTGGTTTAAGATGGTGCGGTGAAGTCAGACATGAAGATCTCCCTCCCATAAGGCATAAACAGCAAATAGTGTTTTTAAAAATGCAAACAAACTAGTACCAACAAACATAAAAAAGGGCTAGTGGCCAAATAAAGAGCCAGCTTGGAACAATCCTAAACAGTTCCAAACTCTCCAAAGAAGCGCTAAGGAAAATTTCACTAATTACCATCCCCAGCAACTTATAGAGAAGCAAAAAAATGCAGAGAAAAAAAATGCAGAAATAGTCATGACAGCAGAAACTTCTCCCAACTAACAATGACCCAAAAAGGCAGGAATATCCCTGCAGCTGGCCACAGTGGTACCACCAGGTGGGAAAAAGGCAGGAGAGGAAGCATAGAAGGACCAACAATCATGAGAGCTGATCATCTTAAGAGAAGTGAGGAGGTGGGAGACTCATGGAGAGCCTCAGTGAAGCCCCTTCCTGTCCTGTGGTCTTAACCCATTTATGCTGTACGTTGCAATTTTTTGAGTAAAAAATCAGACCTTGGTGATGACCCTGAGCAGGATATACATAACTCCCACATGGTTAGCGTTCCAATAATGGAACCCTAGGCATAAGTAGGTTAACACAGGATCAAACTGGCTTTCACATAACCTCTCCCTGTTTTGTTTTAAGGAAGTAGAAACACTACTAGAAAAAGGCTAGGCTGACTTTCCTGGATGGATGCTAAAGCTCCAAGGTCTCACAAACAGTTCAAAGCAGAAGGGGAGAACCAGAAGAGAGTACACAGCCAACCAGGAGACAACCACTAAGGAAGAGAGAACGCAAAACCCAGGCAGCCCAGCAAACAGCCAGAGCCTGGCCAAGTTCTCCACCTCGCACCTCACACCCGTGTCTTCAGGCCACCAATCCCAGCACTGCAACTCCAGCTCAAAGCAGCAGGCCACATGCCTCAGATATCAGGGGAAGGTGGTCAAAGAGGATTCGCCAACACTAAACCAGCAGAAAGAGAAGGGCTAGACAGGGCTGTCACCATAAGGATGAGCAAAATGGATTAAGGAAAAAGGGAAGTGCCTTTATACAAAACTATAGCACAAAAAGAAAAAAGAAGCATAGTATCCAGAAGACAGGTGAAGAATCTACTCTGAAAGAAAAAAAACCCACCAAAATAAAAGCATTCCTGGGAATATTTCACCCTATAAAGGAACCTAAAGATAAGAACTCAAAAAGCATGAGGGTGAGATAACAGGAGATGAAAATGGAGCTGGCAGAGCTAAGGAAATACAGAGAGAAGCTTTAGCTTCTCTAAATAGTTCCTAAAATAGTTGTTGTTCTCTCCTCTGCACTCTCTACCCCATTACTTTGTATCATTAACTAACATCCCCTACTGTACTTTTTACTGTCTACCTTCCACTAGAACATAAGCTCTACTGGAGCAGTCATCTTGCTTACCTGTCCCCTAACTTATCCCCCTGTGTCCCCAGACAGCTCTGATGTAACAGTGAACTCTTAAAAATAATTGCTGAATAAATAAGGAAAAGATGACTGATTAAAGCAATAAGAAAATAGATGAGAACAGATAAAAATGATCCAACACAGACATAACTGGTACCTCAGAATTAAAGGTCGAAAAATAGAACATAAATAAATGCAAAGATTTAACAGAAAACAATTTTCCTGATTCCAAGCAAAAAGTTAGTCCGCTCGTCAGAAAGGCACACAGACTTCAGAAAACTTAATATGGAAAGATAATACAGATACACCCATGTTACATTTTTAAATGTCACAAACTAAAAAAAAAACCTTATGGGGAGAGATTACAAATGTTAAGTAAGCTGGCTTCAAACTTCTCCAAAATATTTAATATAAGAAAACGATGGAATAGTGTCTTCCACAAAGAAATAAACTGTGACCCAAGAATATTAATCCAGCCGAGTCATCATTCAGGAACAGTCAATAGGCTCATATGCTTAAACATGAGTCAAAAGAAAATAATGCGTACATGTTGTTTTACAAAATATCACCCAACAATGAAATGTAGCCAACCAATAGGTAAAAGGAGAAGCTGCAGTAAGACTTGACATAGGCAATGAATCGACTTTAAAAAAAAAAAAGATCTAAGACTGAACAACCAGTAAGAAATATGTCTTCAAAGATAATTATTATGAACTTGACAACACAAAAATAATATTGGAACAAACAAGAAAGAAAGAAACTCATAGGAAGGAATTGAGTGTTTATTTTCTTCCCTTTCTAAACAAAGTCTATTAAACAGGCTTAAGTACATTAACTAATGTTACAAAGAAAACCACTAGAAGGACTAAAATAAGACTATAAGCAGCAAAAAATATAGAGGTAGGAGCAGGGAGAAGTTAAAGAAAGCATATGAGTGTAAACTTCCCCATTTTCCAGAGCAGGAAATCCATAAATATTGAAATGAATTTCCAAATTCAACAAAGAGGGTAATGATATAAACATATAAAGTATGTACAAGAGGTAACTACTAGAACTGAAAGACAATAAGCTTCCAAATCCAAAAAAGGAAAGTATGAATGTATGAGCATACACAAGAAAAAAAGAACCTATATCGCGAAATAGGACTAAGAAAATACTACAAATTAGGAGGAAAAACATAATGAAGGCCAAAATATATCTGATATCAATAAGTATTGTGTGATATCAGATATAAAGTAAGAAAAAATAATGTGAGCTATAAGAAAGAATAAGACTCACAAATTGGTCAAGTGAAAAACTATTCTCCAAAGACGGCAGCAACAATGTCTCCTCTTCTACACAGTCTTCTAGCACCTTCTTACTCCTTAGCAAGAGCAGAGCCTAATTCCCATTTCCTTGAATGTGAGTAGGCAGCAGAAGTGATGCCATGACATCTTAGGCTAGGTTGTAAAAGCTTCTGAGCTGTAACACCCCCCAAGTGGAGTCCTGAGCCTTCATGTAAGCAGCCCCACCAACATGAGGCCACCATGCCATAAGGAAACCCAAATTGAGGCACATGGAAAAACATGTGGAGAGGCCATGGAACCTCATGAAGAAAAGATGCCTCACAATCCCCAATCATTCCAACTACTGTCTGACTACAGCTACTCAGACAGTAGTTGTAAGACTACTGAAAAGACCACTCATATCCTAGAAAACTGGTGGGAAGGAGTCTTTCATAGAATCTCTTCTCCAGTACTACAGACAAAGGTAGAATTGGGAAGCAAAACTTAGGAATTACATGATGAAGCTGCCTATTCAAGATAGGTCCCTAATGATAAGGACTAGGCTGTTGCTTCCTATGATTACCATCAGACATCTTAATGGATTATTTGAAAGTTCTGCATTGATACTCACCAACCACTTTATTCTGAAGGAGAAGAGGGCACTAAAGGCAAATATCACCCAGAGCACTGGACAGGCAATAAGTCCCAACCAAAAGATTCTTGATTCAGCCTCTGACACAGATTTATTCTCTTGAGATGACTCCTATAAAAGAACACAAATTCAATTATCACGTTGTGAGATTTATCAATAAAAAGTTCACCATGTTTAATAAAAGACATATTACCCACAAGTTCAAATATTAATACAGACAGCCCAAGTCCTAAGTTAGAACTCCCCTCCCAAAAAAATCACTCTATCACTCTTGTGAGTTTAGGAACTGATTTATATTAACTCAAGAATTTTGCATTTTCAGGGCAGGATAGACAGTTTACCACAACTCATGACAGTAAAGAGTGGTCTCTGATAGGCTTCTATTCAATTCTTCTTGCACTTGTACTATTTATTTATAAGGAAGCTCTAAATGATACCTTTCTGACTAAAGATCAAGAAAACCACGGTTACAATCATTCTAGAGACTGAAAGGTCAAATTAGCATCCAGAGGAAAAAAAACGGAATCAAGGGATACTGAACAAGTATCAAAATGTCTTAGCAATACCCAGGAATTTACAAGGTGGTAAGTTGTTTCCAAGGTAGATTCTGTAATATAAAAGAATATAGACTTATTGAACACAGTACACTTTCTTAAAATTACTTGTCAATGCCCTTGGTGTACTATCGCCAGGAATTTTGTCCTCTGCTTCCAAAACTTATTTCCAAGAGGAAAGCGAATATTCACTATAATGCAGCAGGCTAACCCAAAGCAGACACGGGACCCCCGGGGCTCCTGAAGGCAGCAGCTTAAAGAAAGAGTGCTCCAACCAGATTTTCTGTCCAATTGCACTTCTCCTCCTCCTTCTTCTGCCCAGAAATAAAAAACAGCCATAGGAGCAAAGACAGAATAAGATGTTGAAAGCAGTTACCTGCTGAGCATAGAGGGATGCATGGAGATATCCACCCAGACAACAAAGAGATCTTTTAACAGCAATCCCTAACAGGCAGCTTAGCACACTGTATAAACTCTGACCCAGTATCTTCCCTCAAAAGATTCTATTCTGTATATTGCTTGTTTCTGGTCTGAACTAGACAGAAAAATGCATTAAATTCTACAAGGCCATCTCGTTTAGTACTGACATGCTAAGTGATTTGGTGCAGTGTTTTTAATTCTGAATAATTTATCCTCCAATATTTAAATATAATCTACAAATAATTTAGCTGATAACACTACTTAAAACAAAAAAGACAGTTTACCTTTCTAGATTCAAACACCCAATGGCTCTTTCCATCTTCATCAATGTGATTCCACCAACGTAGGCCAACCATTAGTCTACCTGTGACATTCTGGTGAAAATTAATATAAACAGGTACATTTGAAAAGCATTATTTAAAGATCTATCATAAGCTCATATCTTAGTCTAATGTTTCGCAAATAAAAATCTTCAGCTTTCCTCCATAATATCCAGTTAGCAAAGACTACTATGTATCAGGCCTGGTTAAATGATTAAGTAAAATGGTAATGGCAGGGCTAGCAGGGGGGTAGAGGTAACAAAGCAAGCAACAAGTCCACCCATAAGTATTACCCCTTCTCAATGGCCAGGTGTGGTGGCTCATGCCTGTAATTCCAGCACTTTGGAAGGCTGTGGCAGATGGATCACAAGGTTAGGAGTTCAAGACCAGCCTGGCCAAGATGCTGAAACATCATTCTCTAGTAAAACACAAAAATTAGCCAGGCATGGTGGCAGGCACCTGTAATCCCAGCTACTCGGGAGACTGAGGCAGAGAATCACTGGAACCCAGGAGGCGGAAGTTGCAGTGAGCCAAGATGGTGCCACTGCACTCCAGCTTGAAGAATCAAGACTTTGTCTCAAATCAACCAACCAACAAACAAACAAACATATCCCTTCTCTTTTCCCTCATGAACAATTTGCCCTTTCTCCAATTCCCTAATTTTACCTAAACCCCTTGCTATTTGATTACTGTGACCTACCTTATATCCTGACTATAGCTACATATATTTTGCAACTACATATCCTAAAAATGGTTATAGACACTGGCCTTCAGTCAGTCTCTCAAGTGTACCAAGCTCTTTTCCTACTTACTAAGGTAACAAATTACTTTGATAGCTTTCCTAATGTTTATTTACTCAACAAATATTAACTGAGCATCTACTATGTGCTGGTAATAAAACAGTGACTAACAGATACCATCTCTTTCCTCAGGGAAAGAGACGAAGAGAGGCAGACAATCAATGCACAAATGCACCACTACCAACTGAAGTAAGTGCTGCAAGGGAAAAGTGTGGGATGCTTGAAGAGCGTAACAGTGAAATTTATCTAGTCGGGGTATGAGAAAATGACTCCATGAAGAGTCAACATTTGGAATGAAATTTTAAGGATAAATAGGTATCAATAGTACTGGGGATGTTTAATTAATTATGTTCACTAATAGATTCAGCGGTTCTGTGAACTTTGAGGGGGAAAAAAAATGTTATCTTCGTTTTCATTAACCTCTGGCTGAAATTTAGCATACCTTTAAATTACGAATGTAGACAACAAACTATGAATGTAGGCAAAATTAAAAATACCCTGATGCAATTTTTTCATTTTGTACTATACTTGCTGCAGTTATCTCAAAATACTGCTCATGCTCACCACTTCTTTGAAAGTAGTTATTAGACCTGCCACTAGATCTTATCATTCATACATTCACAAAGCATAGTAGTCCTCCCTTATCTGCAGGGGATACCTTCCAAGACCCCCAGCAGACGCCTAAAATTGTGCAAAATACTAAACCTTATATATGCTGTATTTTTTCCTATACATACATACCTATGATAAAGTTTAATTTACAAATAAGGCAGAGTAAGAGATTAATAACAAGAACTAAAAACAGAACAATTGTAACAACATATTCTAATAAAAGTTACATGAATGTAGTTCTCTCACTATATCTTAGTATATTTAGTGTAGTGTACTGCAGTAACAAACTGCAGAAAGTGAAACCTCAGATAATGGGGGGAATACTACACATGTAACTCAATCAGAAATGTACCTTTTTAATAATTTGAAGTTATATTCCAATATAAGTACTTCCTTTGTAATCTTATGTATTTTATGTACGTGAAAACATTATTCTACGAAAGGGGCCCATGGCATAAAAAGATTAGGAATACTTGTATTAATGTGATGTGGGAGCAAGAAGAGCATTCCGGGTAGAGCAGTAGGCAATGAAGCCCTAATGAAGAAAGTACAATCTATGGATTTATGGGATTTGGTCATTAATTGGATATGGAGTAGGAAGGAGGCAACTGATCCATTTCTGGTTTGCTCAAGTAAAAAAACAGATTCCAGGCCCTGTGAAAGGGAACACTTAAAGAAGAGCTTCTGGGGAGTGGAAGATGACAAGTAGTATTTTAGACATTAAGATATGAAATGCCTGGCCAGGTGCAGTGGCTCACTTGGATTTGAGACCAGCCTGGCCAACATAGTGAAACCCCGTCTCTACTAAAAATACAAAAATTAGCTGGGCGTGGTAGCGCGTACCTGTAGTCTCAGCTACTTGGGAGGCTGAGGCAGGAGAATCACTTGAACCCAGGAGGTGGAGGTTGTAGTGAGCCAAGATCGCACCACTGCATTCCAGCATGGGCAACAGAGTGAGATTTCATCTCAAAAAAAAAAAAAGCTGGGTGCGGTGGCTCACGCCTGTAATCCCAGAACTTTGGGAGGCCCAGGCAGGCGGATGACAAGGTCAAGAGATCGAGACCATCCTGGCCAACACGGTGAAACCCCGTCTCTACTAAAAATACGAAATTAGCCAGGCATGGTGGCACTTGCCTGTGGTCCCAGCTACTCAGGAGGCTGAGGTGGAAGAATCACTTGAACCCAGGAGGCAGAGGTTACAGTGAGCCAAGATGGCGCCACTGCACTCCAGCCTGGCGACAGAGCAAGACTCCATCTCAAAAAAAAAAAAAAAAAAAAAAAAGAAAAAGAAAAAGATTTGAGATGTCTTCAAGACAACCACATAAAAATATCAAGAAGACACATGAAGAGGCCTTGAGTTGTGAGGACAAATCTGGATGGAGATACAGATCTGGGAGGCAACACAATTTACAGATCAGCAATCGAAACAAGCAGCACAGATGGCCCTCCTTAGGAAAGGAATACAGGAGAAGAAAATGAGGAGTCTTATGAGACCAAAATTCCTGTAAGAGAAATTCTAATTAAAGGCTAAGTAAAAAAGAAAAAAAAGAGCTGGCAAGGGGACCTAAACCAGAGGCCTCCTCTATAGGTGTTTTCAAAGAATGCTCTCATAATACTTTCAAACACTTCTATGTTCCCATTTTCCAACTCTTTATTTCCTGTTTTTATCTTTATTAGTTTGTTTTCCTAATTTCTCAGGCTTATTGCTTGTTTTTGAAACTTCTGGACTCAAGTAGTCCATTATTCTCACTCTTTGTCTAAGATAAAAGCCTTTAGTCTATGATTTCCCCCTGAATTCAGTTTTTGACATATTCAGAAAGCTTGACTGTAAATGATGACCACCACTAAGGTATAAATAACCTGTATTTGCAGTTTTTGCTTCCTTTTAAACCCAAGATACATGGCAGTTAGCTTTTTAAAAATAATTCCAATTTTGACAACCACTTTCTATTAATTTCTAGTTTTGTTTCATTGGACTAGAAAATGTAGGCGCTTTGAGCAATTTTATTTGGATTTTCTTCACACTAGTCAATTTTAACAAGAAAGTATTCTCTCTGCACATACACAATCCCAAATACTGCTATTAAACTGACATTGCTAATTATTTCATTCAGATTCTTCAGACCTTATTTATTTTTTGGCAATTTGGTTTGTTAAAGATAGTAGTTTGTTAGATTTATCATAATGCTTTTCTATCTTCTAATATTCCTAACTTTTTTTTATTACACAGTTTGATATAGTTTTATTCTGTGAATGATCTTCACTGTGATTCATAAAATGATCTTTTTTTGTTCTGCTTAGTGCTTTCTTATTCTGATTCCTATCTCATCTGATAATAATATATTGCCAGGTTTCTTTTTGTTTGAATTGATCTGATGTTATCTTTGCTATCTTTTATTTTTTCTAATGTCATTAATTTGGTTAGATCTTTTGTTTGGACTTCGATTTCTGGCCCAATCTTAGTATTCTTGTCTTTAAAAGGGTAGTTTAATCAAATTATATTTACTATTATAATGAATTTGCTATTATTTACATCACCTTATACATGTGCTTTCTGATATTTAAGCTTCCTTGACACTTGCTTTGTTTTCCTCTCTTGCTATATGAACTGCTTTACTTGCTCCATCTTCTCCATTGTTGTAGAAGATACATGACTTGTTTTAAATTTTACTAACAGTTGTCATTTTTTAAAACCATTATCTAACCTTTTTTACTCAATTTGTCAGAGTGAAGAATAAAATAAAAACCGATATAAGCTTTAGCATTTAAATATACCTTTAAATAATTTTCCCTTCTCTACCTCTTCTTTATCTTCATTACCACCTAGGGTAAGCCTATCCAACCTGCCGTCCACAGACCTCATGCTGCTGAGGACAACTTTGAATGTGGTCCAACAGAAACTCGTCAACTTTCTTAAAACATTATGAGATTTTTTTTGTGATTCTGGTTTTTTTGTTGTTGTTGTTGTTGTTTTAGCTTATCAACTAATGTTAGTGTATTTTATGTGTGGCCCAAGACAATTCTTTCTTCCACTGTGGTCTAGGGAAGCCAAAATATTGGACACCTAGGGGTTTAGATGAAGACTGCTTGTTTGTTTTTTTAGTAAGTACACTGAGATTTATGACAATTATGACACATCTCTATTTTATCTGTTTTAGAACCCTTCTTATCCCCTTTCCCAAGTCCACTTAATAATTTCCTTATTCTTGACTTCTTAATTTTGCATCCTATCTCCATTGTTTGGCTATCTATAAGTAAATTGTGCCAATGATCAAAGGATGTCATTTTTTAAGCCCTTGTTTAAATAAATAAATAAACACCTTATCAAAAAATAAACTATTTTGATCATATTTTTTAAAACTCTAAACCCAGAAAAATTTTAAGAGTTTGGAAATTACCAGGAAGAACTGACTAGAAAGCATATTCTATTTAGCTGAACAGAAATTGTATGAACAACAAAAAGAAACGTCTATCAAAACAAAACTGTGACTAGTATGTACTAAATACTTTAGAGCATAAAGTAACAGAAGAAATTCAAAGAAATGCAAGCCAAAGAAGCGTGGACAGAAGAAAAATGTAAAGAAAACAGACCTCTGAAATCTTCCTTCTCAGCATTATGTGGCCTATGGAAACTGACCATCACCAAGCCAGCCATTTCTGATCTCTCTAAGAATTAAAAAATCTAAAAATGGCTACCTTGGTGGATGTGAATAGACTTGTAACATCTTACTGGTCTTTGAATCAATATATGCCTCCAAAACTCCAAAATTAGTCTTTATGATTTTTTCCCCACTATTTTACCATGAAAATTTTCAAACACACAAAGTTAAATTTTACAGTGAATACCCAAATATGTATCACCTAGAGTCCATATTTAGTATTTTATTATGCTTACTTGATTCCCTATTTATCTATGTACCTATCTATCCATCCATCCATCTCTCTAACCACTGTTCTTGAATTTGAAACTATTTCTTACACTCCCTTCTATCTTCTACAGCAGGTGTCTCAACCTTGGTACAACTGACATTTTGGGTCAAATAATTCTTTGTTGCAGGGGGGCTGTCCTGTGTCTTAGGATATTTAGCAGCATTCTGGCCTCTATCCACTAGATGTCAATAGCACACTCCCCACCTCCAGTCATGACAACCAAAAATGTCTTCAGACATTGACAAATATTCAATGGGTGGCAAACTTGTCTCTGGTTAAGAAACACTGCCCTAAAGCATCCATAGGAGCCTTTGCAAAAGGTAGGTATTTTTCAGGTATTTGTAGACAAACTATCCTGGAGCCTCATCTAGAAATCCTATACAGCAAACCTACAGGTAAGCCTGAAGCAAACCATGGTATGGATTAGAAGCAACATTGTAGGGTCTGTGGTTGCTAGTCACATTTGTTTGTTTATGAGACTTTAAAGCTGATGTAGGTTAGAAGATGGCACAGAAAAATCAGCAGCACAGTAACCTCTATTCTCATCTTGTGTTGTCAAAGGGGAAAAAAATGAAAAATAATAATCATCTACATATGATTTGATATATCTAGCACTTTAACAAAGATGAGGTTTGAAGTAACAAAAGATTAACACTAATGCAAAATACTAACACATTTTTTACTATTTATATATCATTTTCATATTAAATATAATTTTAAAATAAAAACAATCAAAATTACCTTCACTGCCCAAAAGTCACATGACAGCAACAAGATAATTGTCACCATACAGGCAATAAAGCTGCTGCTGAGAAACTCACAGAGAAGATAGACGACGACCGCACTGACTCGAAAGAATAAGTGGAAAAAGGATGCTACTGGATGTCTGGAAACCAAAACACAATGAAAGAAATGCAATTACATTTTACTACAGGTACTAGCAAATTTAGAGAAAAATGTTTTAGCCATGGTGTAACTGTGAAGAGCTTTGTCAAAATAAAAGGAAGAAGCAAACCTCCTAGCTCTCTTTTTCTTAAGTCCCACTATTTGACTAGGCCCTAGTGTCACAGAAAATACACTATGCACACATGACTTTAATACCTCATTGAATATAAACTTTCACAAAATAATACAAATGACTTTACCTCGCTTGGAGAAATAAGGAAACTGTATCTTAGAATTTGAATCCTATTTTCAAATCATGCCAATCAGTAGCCCTCAGAAATCATTCAGACATTAAGACAAAGTTTTCATCAGGTACAGTTTGTTTCTTGTTTTTTAATAACTTTTTGGAGATATAATTCACATATCATACAATTTACTTATTTAAGGTAAACAATCTAATGGTTTGTAGTACATTCACAGAGTTGTAAAACCATCAGTCCAATCGACTTTACAAATTCACTACCCCAGAAAGAATATTTGTATCCACTGGCAGTCATTTCCCATTTACCTTCAAATCCCTCAGCTTCTAGCAACAGCTAATCTCTTTTCTGTCTCTACAGATTTGCCTTTCTGGACATTTCATATAAATGAAATCATACAATACATGGTCGTTTGTGACAGAAAAGTGACAGCATTTTAGCAAAGTTCAGGTACAATTGACTTTCAATAAGTGAATTTATTTACAGAGAATTAAATTTAGAATAGAAATGTTACATAATTTTGAAACGTGCACAATAAATCAAAATGTAATGTATCTATAGAAACTATATAAAGAAATGGTACATTCTTGGAAAACAGCACAGAATTAAAAACACAGGTGTTCAAATATTTGGATTTGCTGATTTTAAAACTATTATTAAGTAACATTCTATATGCCAATTATTCCCCAAAAAATCTGAAATGTCATCTTTGTCTTACACTAAATGTCAAACTAGCAACATGCAGTATTCAAAAGCACATCGAAACAACTCTGCCTTGACTTCCATCAGGTAGCACCGACATACATACAGAACAGCACTGGACACTAATACAGCTCATGCAACTTCTCCTCCTACCTGATTTTGGGTTTTCTTGGTCTATTAGTTGTCTCCTCTTCCGCATCAAACAGTGAAACATCTTCAGTGTCATCATTACTATCCTGGTCAGAAAAGTAAATGTTCAAGAAGCAAAAGGAAATTCAATGTTTACATGGCTACTGCATGCAAAGCTGCATACTCATCAAAACAGAAAAAAAAAAATGACATGGTCACAGCATCAGAAATTCAAAATTAAGAAAAAGGACACGTGCAGATCCTCAAAAACCCCAGGGAATAATCCAAGTCTCTGCTGATCCATCCTTGCCCCTGGGCTGAACCCTCTGAGAAAACTGTGGGGTGCAGATGATGCTCCTACAAACTTACTCCTATCCTCACCTGTTCTCTACCAAGTCACAGAGCAAGTCAAGGCTACCGGGGATAATCTCAAGGTTCTGGCTCCTTCACAAAATCATTTGACTGCACCCTTAGTTCCATGATCCCTTCTCACAACTCCTTCTCTTCTTACCCAAGGCTAAACCAATTATTTGTGCTCAGAATCCCTTCTTTTCATGCCTCCTCTCTTGGGGACTTGTTTCATCACTTTTCCCTTTATTTATACTTTCTTATCTTCAAGGCTATTGGATCTTTCTTTGTTGTTGTTGTTGTTGTTGAGACAGAGTTTCACTCGTCACCCAGGTTGGAACCACCTAGGTCGGAGCACAGTGGCTCAATTTCGACTCACTGCAACCTCCGCTTCCCGGGTTCAAGTCATTCTCGCCCCTCAGCCTCCCGAGTAGCTGGGATTACAGGCACATGCCACCACACCCAGCTAACTTTTGTATTTTTAGAAGAGACGGGGTTTCACCAAGTTGGCCAGACTGGTCTCGAACTCCTGACCTCAGGTGATCTGCCTGCAATGGCTTCCCAAAGTGCTCGGATTACAGGCATGAGCCACTGCCCTCTACTGGATCTTTCTAATTAGCATATAAACTTCTTCAAGACCACTTACTAGGCACAAAAAAAAAAAAATTTTTTTAACCCTGATACTGGCCGGGTACAGTGGCTCACACCTGTAATCCCAACACTTTGGGAGGCTGAGGCTGGTGCATCATGAGGTCAGGAGATCAAGACCATCCTGGCCAACACGGTGAAACCCCATCTCTACTAAAAATACAAAACTTAGCTGGGCATAGTGGCACGCACCTGTAATCCCAGCTACTCAGGAGTATGAGGCCAGAGAATCGCTTGAACCCGGAAGGCAGAGGCTGCAGTGAGCCAAGATTGCACTACTGCGCTCCAACCTGGGCGACAGAGCAAGACTCCGTCTCAAAAAAAAAAAAACCCTGATCCTGAATCTCCCCTTCAATCCTCTGCCTTCCCAAAGCATTGCTTCTTTTTACAACCTTAGGCTTCTACGAGTGGTTCACACTTCAATTCACTGCACTTCCCCTCAACTGCAACAAACCTGCTCCTGTTCCTCTCCTAGTGCGACTCGCCAGCCTCCATCCCTTTATCCCCCTCTATTCCAGTCTCTCCTCTACATTGCCCAGAGCAATATTCCCAATATGGAAATCACACCATGTCACTCCACTGCTCAAATTTTTTGATGGCATCCCCAAGTATAGGATAAAATTTAATTCCTTCACATAAAGCATAGAAGATCACAGAATCTAATGCCCCCTATTTGCCTCTGACATTGTCTCCATTGAGCACTGTAGCAATACCATTACTGCATGATGTCTAAGAAGAACGAGGATCTCTCTCCCATCTCCTGCTTTTCACGTTTTCTCAGAAAATTCTTCCCTTCCCCATGCCCTGTTCAACTCCAAATACCAAATCATCCTTCAAGTTTTTTTTTTTAGCTCAAATACTGAAACAGCTGAAAAACTGTCTCTGAAATCCCCAGGTTCCCACAGCATTAGGACAAATCTCCATTTGAACAATTATCTCAGAGTATTCTTATTGCAGGTCTACCCTCTCCTACCTCCATATAGATTAAGCTGCTAGAGAACCTAAAGGGCAAGGTCTTTTTTTTTTCTTTTTTTTTTTGAGACAGAGTCATGCTCTTCTTAAACTTCTGACCTCAGGTGATCCACTGCTTCAGCCTCCCAAAGTGCTGGGATTACAGGTGAGCCCTGAGGCACTGACTATTCCCACTTGATATATTTGTGACGGTGAACCTCAGTTGAGCCCTTAGTGCTGCCAGGCGGTCATTCTACATCTCCATACCCCTTCACCCTCTCACCTTAGGCAACTATTAAAACTCAAATTTTCAACATTTCTTCCCTTATACTCTCTCAGCTGGATAACATTGCTTCTTGTTTCACTAAGAAATGGAACCCACCCGAATAGAATTTTCACACTGCCTATTTACTCATAGTCTGCCATATATTCTTTTATGATAATTGGACTGTCAGTGCTTCATTCTCAGGTCTTCCTGTCTACTTGTGTCCTGGTTTCCATCTCCTCTTGCCTACCGCCCAGGTATTGTTCCAGTAATTCTTGCATCGTCAATTTTTTAATCCTTTTAAAAACATTTGTTCACATCAACAGATAAACATGTTTTAATTTCACCTACCTTAAAAAATGAAAACTTAATACCACAAGCCCTTTCACTTGACACCCCATTCTTTTTCCTTTAAAGACCTGTATTATATAGACTTGTCTCTTAATTCTTCTAGTCTCTCTTGTATTCACTTTAGTCAGCCTTTCTTCCCCTCTCCCAACCATACTGGAACTGCTCTTATTGAGGTCCCCGATGACCTGTTAAAAATACAGTGGTCACTTTTTGGTTTTCATCTTACTTGTGAGCAGCATTTGACACAGATGTTGGATCCTCCTCCTGGAGGCACTTCATTTGGTTTCCAGGACACTACCAGCTCCTGGCTCACCTCCCATTTCTTGACACTTCTTTTGCAGTCCCCACTGTCTATTCCTTCTACCTCTCTGACCTCTAATTATTAGAATGCCAAGAGTCTGTCTTAGCCATCTTCATCTTTTTAGTTGTTCAGGACAAAAACTTTGGAATCTTCCTTTATTCCTTTTATTTACCCTCTATCTCCCCAATCAACCAATCAGCAAATCCTGGCAGCTCTACCTTAAAATGTATTTGGAATCTATTTTCCATCACCTCCACTGCATCCACCCTAACTAAGCCATTACTTCTTGGCCTCCTGACTGAAGCGGTTTCCTAATCAGCCTCCTAGCTTCATGCCTTTATTCCTCCTTCCTTGCCCCTCCCCCTCCAGATTTTTACTACAGTAGCTAGAATTTTCTTTTTAACAGGTGAGTCAGAAAATGCAGTCTAACACTTAAAACACTCCAACGGGTCTCCCTCTCAGTGCTTTTTGGTTTTAAAAATACTAGCATCTTAAAATGTCCAAAATCAAACTGCTGATTTTGCCCTGAAATCTTCTGTGTCCACAGTCTTCCCCGTCTTAGTAAATGTAACTCCAGGAGTGCAGAGCTATTTGTCTTTTTTTTTTAATCTGTACCACTTATAGCAGTACCAGGCACTTGGTAAGCACTCAGTATTTACTGAATAAATGAGAAGAAATCAGTCTTTCAAAGAGCAAGATAAAAGAAGTGTGTTCTAGGTAGTACGAACCATAAGTGCAAAAGAACTGGATGGGGCCCAAGTCTGGCATGCTTAAGGAACTGAAAAGAAGGCCAGCCTGGCCATGGTGGCTCATCGTAGCACTTTGGGAGGCCAAGGCAGGAGAACTGCTTGAGCCCAGAAGTTTGAGACTAGTCTGGGCAACATAGTGAGATCCCATTTCTACAAGAAATTAAAATATTAGTCAGGTATGGTGGCTTGTAGTACTCAGGAGGCTGAGATGGGGAGATCGCTCAGACATGAGAGGTAGAACCTGCAGTTGTGACCCCTGATTGCTCTACTGCACTCCAGCCTGGGTGAGAGCCAGACCCTGTCTCAAAAAAAAAAAAAAAAAGCCAGTCTGGAAGAAGCTTATGTACTATATAAGTTTCCTATTGCTGCTGTAGCAGCAAATTCCTATATACTGTTATAAAGTTCTGGTGGTCAGATGTCCAGATGAGGCTCAAGGGGTTAAACATCAAGATGTGGGTAGGGGTTCTGGAGAATTAGTTTCCTTGCCTGTTTCTGCTTCTAAACGCCCTTAATATCATCAGCATAGCATATTCAAATCCGTCTCTGATCTTTACTTTGCTTGTTTCATCACCTTCTCTAACCGACCTTCCTTTGTTTCTCTGGTAAGGACCATTGTGATCACATCATCTGGCCAGCCTGGATAATCAGGATAATCTCTGGACCTCAAGATCCTTATTAGAGATTAATCACATTTGTGAAATTATTTTTGCCAGGTAAATCTACATATTCACAGGTTCCAGGGATTAGAACCTAGACATTTTTGGCAGGGATAAGGAGGTATTATTCAGCCTACCACAGTTAATGAAAGGTGAGTGGCCTAAGATAAGGTCTTAGAGATTGACAGGGACCAGATCATGATAGTTCATGATAGGTAGTCTGTTTTTCAGTCATAGTGCTGAGGGGTTTCAGTAGGGGAATAATAAGATCTGATGTGAAAATGTCTCCCTAACCACTGGATGGTGATTAGACTGTTGGGATTGACAGCAGAAGGCCTCAGCTTTTTATTCATAACATCATATGGTGGATCTCAATCTTGGACATTATAATCACACCTCAGAGCACTTACATCTGAACCCCTGGGGGCAGGACCCAAGTATCACCTTTTTTTTCTTTTTTTTAAAGAAAAAGAGCATTCTAATTATAGCCAAAGTTGAGAACCACTAGTCTCATAGATCTGAATCCATTTTACCTTTTCAGCCTTACCTCAATAGGAGCTTCTCTCATCGGTCACTTACTGCATGGGCTACTTGGCCATTTCTTAGACCAACTTCCTGTATTCCCACCTGTGCCTTTGAAAATATACCTAATCTAGGGACTAGAGTGAGCAGAGGCCTACATGGACTGGCAGGTCACAGTTGATAAACTCTCCTCCAAAAAGCTTCTCCGGTTCCTGTAGTAGGAATAATTTGCTTCTTTCCCTGGTTCCCATTTGCACTTAGATTTCTCAGCCCTGATCAGAGTCAGCTGTATATTATAGCCTCCTTTGCTTATTTACTCATGCCTTCAACAAATATACCACTTGCTTGAATGTTCTGCTAGACACTAGGATTTATTACAATGTAAAGTCAGTCCTGGTCGGGGGTGGTGACTCGCACTTGTAATCCCAAAACTTCAGGAGGGTGAGGCAAGCAGGTCACTTGAGGTCAGGAGTTTGAAACTAGCCAGGCCAACATGGGGAAACCCTGTCTCTACTAAAAATACAAAAATAAGCCACGCTAATTAGCCGTGGTGGCACACTCCTGTAATCCCAGCTACTCAGAAGGCAGAGGCACTAGAATCACTTGAACCCAGGAGTTGGAGGTTGCAGTGAGCCAAGATCATACCACTGCACTCCAGCCTGGGCAACAAGAGTGAAACTCCGTCTCAAAAATAAATAAATAAGTAAACAAACAAATGAAAAACGGCAACAGTCAGCATGGTCGTGTTTCTCCAGCCTCATCTGGCCTGGGTGCAGGTTCAGATGTCAGAAGCACGTGAACCAGAACAACCCCATCTTGAACAGGAGCTGGGTGAAATGAGGCTGAAATGTACTGGGCTGCATTACCAGAGAGTTAAGGCACTCTAAGTCACAGGATGAGACAGGAGGTCAGCACAAGGTACAGGTTATAAAGACATTGCTGAAAGAACAGGTTGCGGTAAAGGAGCCAGCCAAAACCCACCAAAACTAAGACGGCCATGAGAATGATCGCTGGTCATCCTTACTACTATACTTCCAACAGCACCAAGCCAGCTTACAAATTCATGGCAACGTGAGGAAGTTACCCTATATAGTCTAAAAACGGGAGAAATGAATAATCCACCCCTTGTTTACCATAGCACCAAGAAATAACCATAAAAATGGGCAACCAGCATTCCTTTACTTTCTTAATAAACTTGCTTTCACTTTGCACTGTGGACACGCCCTGAATTCTTTCTTGCCTGATCCAAGAGCCCTCTTTTGGGGTCTGGATCGCGACCACTTTCCTGTTAACAGAGAGCTGAATTTAACCATCACTGGATTTTCTCAACGCAAGGCATCTCCTCATAAGTGGTCTTTTCTGACCACAAATCCTAATTGTCCTATCCTCAGACACTTGCTATTTTATCACCCTTCCTTTGCAATTATCTGAAACTATCTTTAGTTACATAATTTATCGTGTCTCACCGCCCCACCCCAAATCCCCTAGAACCCACTTCCCTAACCTGAAAATACAGGGCAAGAAACCCGTCTGTACTGTTTGTTCACAGCCCTATCCCTAGGCCCGTGTCTGAGTCACAGTAATCCCTCAGTAAATTATGCGAACCGAAAGAAAAAAACACTTAAGGCACTCTAAGTGACAAAACAGTAATGTTTTCTAAAAAGTAAGAGATTATTAATTTTACTAGTCTCTAGTTGCCAACACGTGGACTACCATTAACATAAAGGAGAGAATCACCAACGTTAGTTTGGTAACAGCAACTTGAAAGCGAGGCTCCGGCGGTGTCGTCGATTCCTACAAATTCGCAGCGCACCCCTGGGGGTCAGACAGCTAAAAGAGGCCCGCAGGCCGCTCCTCCTCACCTAAGGACTGAGAAAAAAGGGAACCCCGCTCGCGCTGGTTAACAACGGGCGTCTTCACAGCTGCAAGCAGTACCTGTTCGGCGGCACACGGGTCACGCCTCCTCCAGAGGCCTCAAAGCGTCCAGCCGCCCTCCTCAGACAACTATCCACAGCCCTCCACTCCCGCCCGCCCCGCTCCTCCTCGAGTTCGGGTAGCGGGCATGGGGGACACGAACTCCAGTCCCACGGAACCTGCAGAGCCCGTCCCAGGAGCCGCCACCCTCCCCGCGCGCCCTCAGCCCCTCACCTGCTGCAACATGGCGGCCCTACGCCAGCCCTACTTCCGGGAACAACGTCAGCGCAGCAGCGTACAGGTCCGGGTCGGAACTGACTCGAGCCGTCACTAAGGGCCAGGAGGGACCACTGTACCAGCCTCAATCCGGCTTCACTTCCGCTTAGAAGCGAGTAGCCAGAGGAGCAACTCCGGGAGCAGGCCGAGCGAGGGCGGAGCTGGTGCGTGGAGCGGAGCGAGAAGCGCGGACCCGGCGGAGGCGGAGCGTAGTCCCGGCGTTAACGAAAACCCGCTGTGAAAGGCACCAGGACCACAGTGCGCTCCAAGTGGAAAGCTTCGTGGCCTGTTTCCGGGAAATGTTTGCTCTCCACCCAGTGCAAACTCGAAAGTCGTTCCCGCCAGCGTCGCTGCCCTGAATGTAGGGAGCGGGGTTTTATTCTATAATTAAATTTGCTTTGAATGTTTTACAAGACGTACTCCTGCACAGTATTACTTTTGTACTTTAAATTGTAGAAGCAACTTTTTAAAATATGCTCTTGCGAAGAAGTAAAACGTTATTAAGGAAAACAAGGCAGGAGGACTCTAGAGTAAGAAATGGACGGTGTTGTGGGAGTTAAAACCTTAGACTCCAGGAAACTAAGGAATAGGAGTTGAGACCGTGCGCCCTGGCGCTTGGGCGCCTGTGTCTCCTATTGCCAATCATATTACCAATCTTTATGTACTTCTTTTTATAAGTCGTAAAGCAGGGGTAATAATGGTATCCTTACAGTGTAAGTAGTAAATGGGAGACGTTATTCTTACTATTTTAAGTCCAGCCGCTCATGCTGTGATTGAAGGCATTCAATTAAGGAAAATTTTACCTGGCTGTTTGCCAGTGCCATTTAAATCCTAATAATGATAACACACACATATTGCTCAAAGAGGTTAAAGTTCGGCAGCGCAATTGCATTCGTGCCCATGGAGTTGAAAAGCTGATGAATTTGGGGCCTGTACGTCCAGCCTGCCCCATGGAAGGTTTTCAGTAGCCCACTTAGTGCTGTGGTGTTTTGTGCTGTTTTTTTTTTGTTGTTTTTGGTTTTTTAAGGCATTTTGTTTAAATTCATTACCATCTTTTAAAACTTAGGACATTTCACAGAAATATCTGAATGTGTGGCTTTTCAAGAGGCAAAAGATCTGACTTTGCTGAGCAAAACTATCCCCTATGTACAAGGCTTGAACTTTCTTCTTTTTTTTTTTTTCTTCTTTTTTTTGATTGAAACTTTTGCTCTTGTTGCCCAGGCTGGAGTGCAATGGCGCGATCTCGGCTCACTGCAACCTCCGCCTGCCTCAGCTTCCAGAGTAGCTGGGATTTCTGGCACGTGCCACCACGCTCGGCTATTTTTTGTAGTTTTAGTAGAGACAGGGTTTCACCAGGTTGGTCAGGCTAGTCTCGAGCTTTTGACCTCAGGTGATCCACTCGCCTCGGCCTCCCAAAGTGCTGGGATTACAAGTGTGAGCCACCATGCCCGGCAATAAGCTCTTTCTTAAAGAGAAGATATTTCCACCTTTAGCTACAGAATCCCAAAATGTATATCAAGAATTTATTTTTTAAAACTTCTCAAAGATCATTTAGAAGTTTTTAAAAATAAATTGTTACCACCGTAGAAAAAGTATAAAAAATTGCACAGACCCCTGAAAATATGATTATATACATTTTCTTTTTTGTTTTGTTTTGTTTTGTTTTCTTCAGAAGGAGTTTTGCTCTTGTCGCTCAGGCTGTAGTGCAGTGGCGGGACCTCGACTCACTGCAACATCCACCTCCCAGGTTCAAGGAATTCTCCTTCCTCAACCTCCGGAGTAGCTGGGATCACAGGTGCCTGTCACCACGCCCGACTAATTTTTTGTATTTTTAGTAGAGATGGAGTTTTGTCATGTTAACCAAGCTGGTCTCTCAGTGCTGACCTCAAGTGATCCACTCGCCTTGGCCTCCCAAAGTGCTGGGATTACAAGCATGAGCCACCTCGCCCAGCCTGCTTATATACATTTTCAATAAACATATGAAAATGGTCTCGAGTCTTTTAAGAATTAGAAGATCAAAATAAATAAAAATGAAATGACACTATCCACTAACCAGAATACGTAAAGACTGAAAAAAATCAGGAGTTGGAAAGGACATCTAATTTGAACTCTCTTAAACTTGCGGTTGGGTTGTATATTAGGGAAAAAAAATTTTGAAATGAAAAAAATTGATAAATTATATGTATTTGTGGTGTACCACATTATACACACACACACACACACACACACACACACACATACACAGAGAGAGAGAGAGAGAGAGACATTGCAGAATAGCTAAATCTGTGTGTGTGTATATATATATATATATAGCCACAGACATACATTGTAGAATGGCTAAATCAAGCTACCTAGCGTATCAGTTACCTTAGATACTTATCATCTTTTTGTGTGGTGAAAACATTTAAAATCTGCTGTCTTAGCGATTTCAAGCATTACCACATTATTATTAACTATAGTCAACATATACAATAGAGCTCTTGAGCTTTTTCCTCCTACCTGAAATTTTTGGTGACATGCATTGCATTTGAACATAGGCAGTTACTATGACCAAGCTATTTTATTCGTAGGTCAGTACTTAACTAAAATATCTATACATGTGTACCAAAAGAAATTAACAAGAATGTTCATAGTGGCTTTATTGCTAATAACCCCAAACTGGAAACAAACCAGTGTCCATTAGCAGTGGAATTGAGAGATGTGCCATATTCATGCAGAGCACCACCGAGCAGGGAAAAGAAATGAACTTCTTCATGAAACTGCATGAAGGAGCGTCACAAATGTCATGCTGGGCCAAAGAAGCCACACACACAACCATTCCTACTGAATGGCCCTCCGTAAATCCATTTATGAAACAGGCAACACTAATTGGGGCTGCTAAAAACCAGGTGATTATTTGCTTTAGCAAGACAGATGGGCGGTGGTTAGGGAGCAGACCTTCAGGAGAGGGATTTCCTGATCGTGATTTTTATTTCATTTTCTTGGACTGTGTGGTAGATCCAAGCATGTGTTCTGTTCAAGATAAATCACTGAGTAGTAGAGTGATAGGATTCCTGTGTATATTATACTTTAATGTATTTGAATTCATTTTGCCATTAGGACAAATAATATAAATCATAATAAATCTTTGCAATTTTAGTATTATTTCTAGTTGATTAAAAATAAGTTGCCCGAAGGATTCCAAACTTGGATATTTCAATATAGAAGTTATGCATGCAAATATATATTTCTGGAGATCCACAACTGTCTGATTAATGTCATTTGAGTATAAAAAAAGCACAGTTATGTTTAGAATTTGCTGACTCTCTAATCTTTTACTTGAAGTTAATTATCCACATTTATCAATGAAACTGCTTTCATAGAAGAGCCCAATCCATAGCATAAATGGTAGGAACTTCAGAAAAGTCATTTCTTGTTATTTATCTAAAAATATTAAATTTCCTAGAAACACAGGCCATCAAACTCTCAGTTTAGTGTTGCTTTCATTGCTTCCTGTAGTCTTGCTACCAGAGATTTTTAGTTCCAGAATTGCACAGAGGGAATAGTTGACTATCATGGTTACCACTGTGGCCATCAAGACAAGGCACACGATTCCTAGAATCCCAGCAGTGACCCTCCCTGGAGGTGATGGGAATTAAAATACCTGCTATGGAAATTGTGGGGGCTGAGAAAACAGTTACGAAGTTTTCTCTGTGTCTGGTACTTGAAGTCCACAGGCAGTAAACAAGGGAAGATTACAAAACAGGCAGGGATTCCATGAGCAAAAGCTGAAACTCCATAAAAATAAAGTGAAACCCATGTTCATAAAGCTAAACACAGGCCAGTAACCCAGCAGTGCACACACCCTTGCACACTTGCTACAAAATTCATTTTATTTCAGTGTGTGAGTGTGCATTTGTGTGTGTGTGTGTGTGTGTGTGCGCACGCACTCCTGTTGACCCAGTTTCTGCTCTATGTCCAGGTCCATGACACTAGACGACCCCAGGTGTGCCCTTGATGACATCTGCAGGAATCGGGCACAGCCCCTGCTGCTGGGTATTGCACTGTCTGACGCCATCCTCGGGGCCCTCTCAGTGATGGAACCCAATAGGCTTCCTTAGGCTTTCCTTTCAGATGGAAAGGAAATAGATGATGTTTTATTGTCATTTTGTTTCCTTCAGTGGATTCTGTGAACATCTTCCTCTTCTCATTGACTCTGCAAGAAAGGGATTCCTGGTGGGGGAAGGGTAGCTGGTAAGACATGAGATACGAAGAAATTAGCAAAGGGTCTTCTGGCCATCTGGGGACAGTCCTCATGTGGTCCGCGGCCCAGTCTCAAGGGTTCTGGGCCGGTCACCCTGTGGCCTCTGTGGTGTGTCTCTGGATCCAGCCTCCCCAGGGAGGACCCAGGGAGACTCAGCAGAGTGGGGTGCCTGGCCTGACAAACGTTCCCGCTTCCTCTGGGTCTGCGGCTCAGGAATAGGCTCAGACATCATGTCCAGGCAGTGCCAGGCCACCTCACTGCCCCCTTTGGGGTGAGCCCAGAGGGCTTTCAGGGGTGAGCATGAAGCTGGGTACCCAGAACCTGAAGCCAACTGTCCCTTTCTGTGTCCTGGAGGAGGGGCCCTGACCCAGGAAGACCCCCAGGGCATGGCCTGTGGGTGCTGATGTGGGGAGGGGAGGCTCTGTGGACTGAGTGGCGTCATTGGTAGGGGACCCTGAGCACCAAGGCTCAGGGTTCTGCTCGGTGGGGCCTGGTCAGTGAAGGGCTGGTCAGTGGGGGCCTGGTCAGCGGGGGTCTGGTTAGCAGAGGTGTTGCCAGGTGGTCACTAGGTGACCTCAGGTAGGGGTTTGTCCTTGGAGCCTCCTTGTCGCCATCCGTAGTGGGAATGAGTCATGGCACTCCGGAGGGCTACTGGGAGGAGGAGGTGAGCAGGTGTGTGGAACAGCCCTGACTCACAGACCTAGCACTTTACAGCCTAGCTGAGTCCCCTGCTAGCGAGGGGCCTGCCCTTTGCCCTTTGCCCTTTGCCCCCAATCCTCAACCTTCTGCCCCCCACCCTCTTTCTGCAATTCCAGGAGTGCCCTGGATGGGTTTGCTCTGATGATGACTATGGGTCTCAAGGTGGGAGACAGAGGCAAGGGTGACCCAGTGTCCTGGGTGCTCATGTGAGTGGGGCAGCTAGGCCCAGCCAGAGCAGTGACACACCCATGCACACATGTTCACCCACATACACGTGCATGCTGACATGCACAAACACGGCACACAAGCGTGTTGACACTTCAGGGGATGGAGGGCGCTGACTCTGGGCCCTGCTGACCCAGGCAGGGGCCCACTGTGATGTCACAATGACACTGGTGCTGAGCACTCACCCACCTGCCCACCTGCCCTCTCTATGTCTGGAGCTCTTGGAGACAAGACGTAAAGGTATCTGATTCTGCAAAGACAAAGTTTTCTAAGTGACATAGCTGACTCAGTAGACTCAGGTGAGTGTGACCTGCTCTGTTCCCTCCCTGCTGACCTGGGGACAGTCAATACCTGGTAAGCAGTCCTGGCCTCTGGGGAGGGTCATCCCTGAGCACTCACCAGGTGCCTGTTCTGCACTGACCTGGTAGACTCTGTGGGGTGAGTGCTGTCCCCAAATGTACCCATATCCCAGGTGAGTGAGATGCCTAGGGTCAGAGAGGCAGTGACTGGCCAAGGGACCCAGTTGTGACTCTCAGCCCTGCCCTGTGCAAGCCCTGACCTCTGTGACCTCCCTATCCTAGATTCCAAATCTGTCTGGGGTTCTGGCCCCCGATGGAGCAGAGTCTGGCCCTGGAAGAGCCATTGGGACGGAACTCCTATGGGTGGGGTGGAGAGGGTGGTGCCCTAAGCTGGGTCCCCGCAGGAGGAGGTCTCACCAACTCAGACTTCATGTGCAGTCACTGATGGTCATTGTGGGACCCACTGGACACATGGGGTCCCTTGTCTGGGAGCAGGGTTGGGAGCCGTCTGCCTGTGGGCAATTGCGGTAAGGGACGTTGAGCACTGCTGCTCTGGGCCGGGGCAGTGGAGACCTGGGCATGAAGGCCTGGTCGCGGGGGGACTGGTCAGCGAGGACATGGTCAGTGGGGAATTGGTCATCAGGGGCCTGGTCAGCAGCGGCTTGGCCATTGGGGCTTAGTCAGTAAAAACCTGGTCAGTGGGGACATGGTCAGTTGGAGCCTGGTCATCAGGGGCCTGATCAGCAAGGACCTAGTCAGAAGGCCTGGTCACTGCGAAAACGGTCAGTGAAAGCCAAGCCAGCAGGGGTCTGGTTAGTGGGGGCCTGGCCAGATGGTTGCTGGGTGACCTCAGGCACAGGATTTGTCCTTAGAGTGTCCTTGCCTCCATCCATAGCAAAAATGAGTCACGGCAGCCTGGAAGGCTACCGGGAAGAGGAGGTGAGAAGGTGTGTGGAATCCGACCCTGCCACTCACACCTAGCATGTTACAGTCTGAGTTCCCCCTAGTGAGGGGGCCTGCCCTGTGCCCTCTACCCGCTAACCCCCATTTGCATCTTCAGGACTGTCCCGGGTTGGGAGGTCTGAGGTTGGGGAAGACCATGGATGCTCTGATGCTGGCCACAGGCCCCAAGGGAAGGTGATGCTGATGAGGAATTGATGAGAACTTGGGTGCACACATAAGTGGGACAGCTAGGCCTGGCCAGAGAAGCTACTCACACACACGCATGTTCACCCGCATAAACTGCATGCTCATCTGCACAAACATATCACACAAACACATTTTGGCACCTTGGAGGCTGGAGGCCACTGACTCTGGGCCCTCTTGGCCTGGGCAATGGAACCATTGTGATGAGTGTCATGACCTCACAAAGTCACTGGTGCTGAGGGACCCCACCTGCCCACCCGCCCACCTGTGTGTTGTGCAGCACTTGGACACAAGACACACACAGGTATCTAGTTCTGTACATAAACAACTTTTCTAAGTGAGAGAGACAACTGCCTCAGTAGACTCAGGTGAGTGACCTGTGGGCAGATGCCAAGGAGGGTCATCCCTGAGCACTCACCAGGTGCACATTCTGCACTGACTGGGTGGACCATCCTCTCCTTTGTCCTCATAGCGACTCTGTGG
>CAUYLG010072133.1:0-13665 GCA_963573385.1 Cacajao melanocephalus
TTTTTTTTTTTTTTTTTTTTTTTTTTTTTTGTGACGGAGTCTTGCTCTGCTGCCCAGGCTGGAGTGTGATCTCGGCTCACTGCAACCTCCGCTTCCTGGGTTCAAGTGATTCTTCTGCCTAAGCCTCCTGAGTAGCTGGGATTACAGGCATGTACCACCATGCCTGGCTAATTTTTGTATTTTTAGTAGAGACGGGGTTTCACCATGTTGGCCAGGCTGGTCTCGAACTCCCGACCTCAGGTGTTCTGCCCACCTCAGCCTCCCAAAGTGTTAGGATTATAGGTGTGAGCCACCATGCCCAGCCATTAAACTTCTTTTCTTTATAAATTACCCATTCTCAGGTATTTCTTTACAGAGTGTGAGATCTAATACACCTTTAAATCTATAAAAATAAAAAAAATACATTAAAAACAAAAGCAAAAATGAGCTCTAGCACCTATTGGTTTTGTGGCCTTGGGAAATTTATTTGATCTCTCAGCCTCAGTTTCTTCATCTGTAGATAGAGTAATACCTACCTTATGTGATCAAGTTGGAATGATAGGATAAATATGCTTTACCTTGAGTGTGGGCCAGACTTAGGGACTCACTCCTCATTAATATATAAGATGGTGGTAATGTTTTGTGACTTCTGAGGCCTGATTATAAAAAGAGAATAGCTTCTCTCTGTCTCTCACTGGGATTACTCATTCTGGGGAAAGTCATCTACCAAGTCATTGAAGATACTCCAGCAACCCCCAGAGAGGCTCATGTGGGAAGAATCTAAGGTCTCCCACAACCTACCAGCACTATATTCCCAGCCTTGTGACTGTACCATTTTGGAAGCAGATTTCCCCCCTCTAATCAATTCAGATCACTGCAGCCCTGGTTGACATCTTTACTGTAACGTCATGAGATACCCTGTGCCAGAACCACTCAGCTCAGCCGTTCCTGAATTCATGATCCATACGTAAACTATGAGTTTGATAAATGTTTATTGTTTTATTTTGCAGTTTATTGAGATATAGTTCACCATTTTAAAGTGTATAGTTCAGTGGTTTTTAGTATAATCACAGTGTTATGCAACAGTTGCCACTGTCTCATTTCAGAACATTTCCATTATCCCAGAAATGACACCCCATGCATATTAACAGTCACTCTCAGTGCCCCCTACTTCCCATTGCTGCACAACCACTAATCTTCTATCTGACTCTATGGATTTGCATATTGTGGATATTTTCTATACATGGAATCATACAATATGTCGCCTTTTGTGAATGGCTTTTTTTCATGTAGCATAATTGTTTTCTAGGTTCATCCATGTTGTAGCATGTGTCGATTCTTCATTTCTTTTTATGGGTGCATAATATTTCATTGTATAAACATTTTCTCTCTACATTTATCAGTTAGTGGACATTAGTTTGTTTCCACTTTTGGCTATTGTAGATAATGCTGCTATGAACATTTGAGAATGAGTTTTTCTATGAACATATGCTCAATTCTATTGTGTATTTACCTAGGACTGGAATTGTGGGGTATGGTAACTCTGTGACTTTGTGAAGATCTGCCGAAGTGTTTTCCGCAGCGGCTGCACTATTTGCATGTCAGCAATGTATGAAGCTTTCAATTTCTCTAAATCCTTGCCAACATTTGTTATTCGTCCTGGTTTTTAATTATAGCCATTTTAGCAGGTGTGAAGTGGTATGATTTTGATTTATATTTCCCTAATGACTAATGATGTTGAACATCTTTTCATTTGCTTTTTAGGACTTTGTGTATCCTTTTGGGAGAAATGTGTATTCCTAAACTTTCCCATTTTAAAATTGAGTTGTCTTTTATTGTAGAGTTTTAAGAGTATTTTATTTAGTCTGGTTACTACAACCTTATCACATGTATGATTTGCAATTATTTTCTCCGATTTCATGGATTGTCTTTTAACTTTCTTGATAATGTCCTTTGGCACAAAACATTTTAATTATGACGATTCCCAATTCAGATACTTTATGGTTTCTGATGCTCCTGTCGTTATACTTATGAAACTCTTATGTAACATACTTTTGCAAATATTTACAAATATTTGTCCTTCTGAGACGTTTATTGGTTGGTAAGTAGGAAAAGTGAAAAGGGAGATTATGAAAAGCAAGAGAGGAGAAACTGGTTGAGGCGCAGGTTCTTTGTAGGTGGATATTATTTAGGAACACATACACATAGAAGATAAGAATGACATAAGGGATTCTTTTAGAATCTCTCTACCCAGGTAGTCCTAAGAACCCTCCTGCAGCATTGGGGACCTAACCTGAGTCAGAGAACCACTGCATTCTGTATAAATACCACTAGTAGAATGAGTGATGATGGGAAAGATGTGGGGAAAGTAGAAAACAAGGGGAAAATTGAGGAAGGAGCAGAGAAAAGAGGATACATGAGAGAATACTGGGAAACTGAGGTTGAGTAAAGTGGGGTAAAGCCTGTGTTTCTTTATTCCATCCTTGTAGGAATGGTCAGAGATCATGCAGACGTTCCACATATGTGATTACATTTAACTCTCTCTGGGCCTGAGTTCTCTTGGTTATTCTAGAGATAATTTATATATTGGATTATATCCAGTGTGATAATGTCCCCATACTTTTCTTTTTTTAAGATGGGATCTCACTCTGTTGCCCAGGCTGGAGTGCAGTGGCGTAATCTCTGCTCACTGTAGCCTCCGCCTCCTAGGTTCAAGCGATTCTCCTGCCTCAGCCTCCCAAGTAGCTGGAATTATAGGTGCATGCCACGATGCCCAGCTAATTTATTTTGTATTTTTTTTAGTAGAGACGGAGGTTTCACCATGTTGGCCATGCCGGTCTCCAACTCCTGAAGTCTAGTGATCCGCCTCCCTCAGCCTCCCAAAGTGCTGGGATTACTGGTGAGAGCCACCGTGCCTGGCCGTCCCCATACTTTTAAGCCTAGTTCAGATGCTGGTTCCTGTCCCCTTCGACCTTCATGGTCATCAGTCGACTTTTCTGAATCTCTTTGTCAGTGGTTTGCATCAAGGGGGAAGCAATTATTATTCCTCTCTCATGAATGTAGAGAGTATGTTTGGACTTGTAGGGTTTGGGAGGCAGCCCATTTTGTATATTTAAATGTCTCCTAAAAAGGCTTAGTATTTGTTAGCTGTCGATTTCACTGCAGTTTCAGCTGTCTAGTCAAAGTGGGCTGGCTAGACTAGTGGGGAGCCCTTCATTTCATAGAACAGCAGTTTCTGCATTTTTACTTCATTTTCCTGTTGTAATGTGACATGTCAGGGTTCTAGGTGATTTCTTTTGTAATTTTAAAGGTCCCTTAGAAAGTAATAGAAAAATGTATTTGTGGAGGGTTGAAAGGTCACAGTGTGTGGTTATCTCTGGGATTGTGCTATCAAATAGTGACAATGTGGATGACTCTCCTGCAGTCCTGAATATGACTTCTAGGTTGTCATATAACTTTGGAGCATAGTCAGGTTGGAATTTGATCACTGTTTCTTCATTCAAGTCCTGTTGAACTCATGTGAATGAAGTCTAAAAAAAAAAGAAAAGAAAGCAGCATCATTCTTTTTCCTATGAAAACTACGTTGCCGACCTGTTCTTCCCATGTCTGGGAAAAAAAGCCCAGGTTGTTTTCATAGCTTTTCTTGTTACTCTCATAAAGCCAAATGTCCTGTGGCTACTTCCATCTTATAAGAAGCTTATTCTAGTATAATAATCAATACATCATTTCCTGAATCTTGGGAAATATCTTCTACTCCCAGCTGAGGCTTGCTTGAATATTGGAATTCTGCAAGTGATGTGCATATATGAGTTGGGAGTGGAAATGGCAGCCATTTTTTTGCCTTTATTTTCTCCAGCTATACCCCAGTTGAGTATCTGCTTATTTTTATCCTCTGATGGGATCTGGAGAGAGTGAGAGAAGGGCTTAGGGAGACATTCACACTCTTGTAATGTGGGTATGGGGTTCCGGGATAAGAAATCCTGAGTGGAAGATCTCATGGGGACTTCAGATATCATGCCCTTGCCCTGTACAGGGTCTTTCCTTTGGTCACTTAACTGCACCCCTCCCCCAATAGTTCCTTGGCCTTTTGTGGTATCCACCAGTATTGAGCTCTTTTTGTACCTCCATGTGGTTCTCTTGGCTGACATTCCTTTAAAGTTATTCTCAGGCTCTTTTTTCCCCCCCAGGTCCACAAATGGATTCTGGAAATCAAGTATATTTCTTTTGTAAATGGTAGAATTGCTGTACACTTACCAGGTGAACTTTTGCTGTGCTCCAGGGGCACTGCCAGTCTCAGCTTTTTGTTTTTCCTTGTGGAAGTCAGATACTAGTTCCTGTATCCCTCAACCTTTATGGGCATCAGTCAACTTTTCTGAATCTCATTGTCAGTGGTTTGCATCAAGTGGGAAGCAATCATTGATCCTCTCTGATGCATGTGGAGAAAATGCCCACCATACCAATAACTCTAAGAATTATTTTCTCTCTCCACCTCAAATCTTATATGTGTGTGTTGATTAGAAGTTGAAATTCAAGGTATTGACTGAGTTTATTTTTTCTGAGGGCGGCGAGGGAATGATCTGGTCCAGCCATCTCATTTTGGCTTGTAGATGGCTGTCTTCATGTTCACATGGCATTCTCCTGTATTTGTGTCTGTGTCTAAATTTCTTCTTCTTATAAGGACACTATTCATATTAGAATAAGGACACTATAATAACGTTATTTTATCTTGATTATAGTTGTAACCCCCCAGTTTCCAAATAAATTTATGCTTTGAAATACTAGATGTTAGGTATTCAACATCCGAATTTTTGAAATACATGATTCAATCAATAACAGAGCCTCTGAAAAATCTCTTAAATGAGAGGGCTTGTTTAAGGTAGGATTTCAGGAATGTTTTTTTCCTCTGCCTGGCCACTAGATGTGCCTTAGTCCCTAGGAATTTTTGGCCCACCTTTCTGTAGGGCTTCCTCTTTTATTTCCAAGGGCTCCTCTTGGGTACTTCAATTTTAATACAGTTTGAAGCCATTCAGTATTGTAGCCTCCACATGTGACATTGGAAATTACAGCCTTTTCTTCTGCATGTGTCAAAAGTGTAGTTTGCTCTCAAGCCAGCCTCTTATTGTATCTTCTGGCAGTGAAGTTTAAACTCCAGGTTCTTGATTTCACTTGTATGAACTTATTACTAACCCTTGTGTTTCAACACTCCAGGTGTGTAAGACAAGGCTTCAAGGCTTCAGATGGTCTTTGACATTTGAAGCAAAGAGCAAGTTCTTTTCATCCTTACCCTTGATGGTAGAGAAAATCCCATCCCACTCCCTTTCTAACCATCCATATTTCCACATGGAGAACATAAACCTTTCTTCTACAGGAGACAGAAGTCACTACCCAACTAGCCCCCTTTTGTAAATTCCGGAAAGAATAGATCTAGCCCCAGATTCTTTTTCTCATGAGTCAGACACTAATCTCATGTTCCTATAACTTAGGGCTGTGAGTGAAAATTACTGATGCTGTTTCACTAGTGTCATTCAAACCATCCTGCATCCCCTCATTCATCGTGGTGGATCTCCAGTTATATGACTTAGAATTCTACAGAGTAACACATGGTGGATAATGGACACCACCAGCTTCCACCATGAATGAGAAGATATTTTGACTTACAGATGTTCCAGGAGGAGGAATGCCCGGATGTTATCCATGTTTAGGGTACTGCATATACTTTTTTTTTTTTTTCGAGATGTAGTTTCACTCTTGTTGCCCACGCTGGAGTGCAATGATGCGATCTCAGCTCACCGCAACCTCCACCTCAAGCAATTCTCCTGCTTCAGCCTCCTGAGTAGTTGGGATTACAGGCATGCACCACCACACCCGGTTAATTTTGTATTTTTAGCAGAGATGGGGTTTCTCCATGTTGGTCAGAGTGGTCTTGAACTCCGGACCTCAAATGATTGGTGCACCTTGGCCTCCCAAAGTGCTGGGATTACAGGCGTGAGCCACCACGCCCAGCCTGCACCTACATTTTGCCCTGGTGACCCTACACATACCCATATAGACCACATAGGGCAGAGCCTGAGCATGGTTCATCTAAATGTGGCAGAATGTCTTGCAGTCTTCTCAGAATGCAGGAGGATAGGAAGCTTGTGAGGAATTGCTCTGAGGCCATCTTCCACTCACCTACCTGTCTCCCTTGAAAAGTTTTTATGAGGAAGTTTTTCATCTTCTCCATGGTCTTTTGGGATGGGGATATTTGCTGCCCATCCACCACCAGATTAGTGCTGCAGAATAGACAACACCTTAGTGTTCACAATATTGGTACTCATAGACCACATTGATAAATTATTTGATGATAAGGGCCATGTGATCTTTCACCTTTGTCTCTGAGACACATGTTGTCTTGAGTTGATAGTTCATGTTAGACATAAATCTAAGAAATGCAATTCCTATTTGTTGAGTACCTATCTGTGTTACCGGGAAATTGAAACTGCCTTACTCTGGCCATTACCTATGACCACAAATAAAATAGTAGCTGCTGATAGATTGCAGTCAGTTACATAGAGATGTTCTGAGGTCTACTTCTATAATGAATGGAATGGAAGGGACAGGAAGGATAGTTTTGAGTAAAAGCCCAATGAGTCTGTAGAGGTTTCCTCCTCAGCAAACAGATGAGGGAGCACTGGCAGTCATGATGGAGGGAATGAGTGGAGATCATTGTTTTGCCTTACCACCTACCCAGTGTTGTAAGGAGATCACCATTTTGCCTAACAACCTAACCAGTGTGTGTGTGTGTGTGTGTGTGTGTGTGTTTTTAAGTAGAGACGGGATTTCACTGTGTTAGCCAGGCTGGTCTCGATCTCCTGACCTTGTGATCTGCCCGCCTTGGCCTCCCAAAGTGCTGGTATTACCGGCGTGAGCCACTGTGCCCGGCCCCCTACCAAGTGTTTTAAGCTTACCTGGCCTTGACTACATTGCTGATGATATGAGGGAGACCAAGAAGACCTAGGAAACCTTGCTAATGTCTGCGCTGTTTGGAATGTTATTGATCTAACACCTTCAATATCACATTTATACCCAGACTTTTTCTCTTTCAAGGACAAATAGCTGGGCATGGTGGTTCATGCCTGTAATCCCAGCACTTTAGGAGGGAGGCCGAGGTGGGCGAATTTCTTGAGGTCAGGAGTTCAAGACCAGCCTGGCCAACATGGTGAAATCCCATCTCTACTAAAAATACAAAAATTAGCCGAGTGTGGTGGCACATGCCTGTAATCCCAGCTACTTGGGAGGCTGAGGCAGGAGGAACCTGGGAGGCGGAGATTGCAGTGAGTCAAGATCACGCCATTGCACTCCAGCTTGGGACTCCATCTCAGAAACAAAACAAAAACAAAACAAAACCCCCCCAAAACAAATAGGTCTAGTGTAAAGGGGAGGTCCATTCTTCTCTAATAGCAACTAGAGCCTTTTTTCCACTGCTCAAAGTGTGTCGGAGGCTTGACAACACTTTCCAAACTTTTTCAGTTCTTATGGACACTGAGGCACAAGTCACTGTAATGTCTTGAAGCCTCCATGGGCATAGTAAAATTATCACTTTGGATGTGGAAATAAGTCTCAAATTAGACTGATGTAAGTTTATGGGTGGGCTCTTACGGAACGGTATATGCAAGATGTTGTAACTATTGAGTATATTGTGGGAAGAGGTGTGATAAGTATGTGTAATTCTTCCCTTGATTATAAATGATGTTTCCAACAGGTAAATGCCATGATTGAGACAGTGGTGTTATAGAACCAGATTGGATTCTGCTTGCCCGATGTAGTAAAACCAGATAGCCACATTGAGGTTTTTGCAGCAATAGAAAAGAAGGCATTTATTTGCAGGATGCCAAGCAAAGAGAACTAGGCAGCTATTGCTCAAATCCTGACCTCTTTGATGGCTTGCAGATAAGAGTTTTTAAAGGCAGGGGTAAATTTCAAAAAAAGCAGAAGCTACAGGCAAAATCATAAATCAGTATCTTGAGGTTACACTTTGGTTTTGGCCTAAAAGGGTGGAATATGTTGAAGTGGGTGTTTAAGTTGTAAGTAGATTTAGAGGTTTTCTGATTTGCAGTTGGTTAAGGAAGAGAAGCTTTGTTTAAAAATCTGGAGTCAGTAGAAAAAAATGTTAATTGGCTTTGGAGTGTGACTCCAAGCCCCTCAGGAAGAAATTTAGAACAGAGAACAGTAGTCAGAATTCACCATTGGACAGTCTTCAATTTGCCTTTATTTTGAAGTCTGTGTGCCAGTGGATCCATTTGGTGGGGGGGTCCTTAGTATGTGTGTGGAGGGGTCCAAGTTTTTGAAAGACAACTTAGGTATATATGTTAAGACATTATCTTTATTTTATTTTATTTTTGAGGTGGAGTCTCTCTCTGTTACCCAGGCTGGAGTGCAGTAGCACGATCTTGGCTCACTGCAACCTCTGCCTCCCAAGCTCAAGCGATCCTCCTATCTCAGCCTCCCGAATAGCTGGGACTATAGACAAGTGCCACCATGCCCGGCTAATTTTTTGTATTTTTGGTAGAGATGGGATTTTGCCATGTTGCCCAGGCTGGTCTCGAGCTCCTCAGCTCAAGCAATCCTCCTGCGTTGGCCTCCCAAAGTGCTGGGATTACAGGCGTGAGCCACCATGCCCAGCTAAGACATTATATTTAATTCCTATAGGGGAATCAAACATCTCTGGACTCTAACTTCCTTGGGTGTTGTTTTAGGCTTCTATTACCTTTTTGCTTAACAAGTTGCTTATTTACTTCTCAGGGCTAGTTGGGTGCCTGGAATTTCCCTTGAGGGAACTCAGGAATTTCCTTTATTTCCATGCTCGGGAAATGGTCCCTAAAAACAGGGTCACTACTCCATCTCAGTGGTAGTAAGTTGAGTGTACAACCGGGAGCCCACCAGGTTTCTACAGCTTAGCCATGGGTAAAGTATAAGTGAAGCAGTGTAGGATACTACATTGTGGTGGGGACAAGGGGAGGAGGATGAAAGGAGAAGGTTCCCATACAGATCAAGGATGTAATAGAGGCAGAGGTGCTTAATGAGACTATATGACTTTACAAAGCCCTGTATGTCCCTGGAAAAGCCAAGGATTCTTCACACCTCCCTGTGCTGGTACCATCAGCTTAATTTGACAGTATTTGACAGTAGCCTTTTTTTGCACTTGTAGTTCCTGATATCAAGATGCTCTCTCATCCATTGCAAAGACTGGGATTCCTGGCTAATGGTGGTGGACATGTTAATGCTTTATTCAAGTACCACTGCATGCATGGGATCAGAGTCCAATTGCCTTCATGGGCCTTAGATTACATATATGTTTACCACATTGCCACAGAGAATCTATACTCTTAGGATTTTTCACAAGTGGATATAGTCCAGATGTGGAAAAGACTGAAACCTTACCAGAGCTGTCTTGGTACTATTACATGGATGGCATGATTCTAAATAGAAGTTCTAAGGATAGAGTACAATCTGCTGAAGGTAGATGGTCTGATATCTGAGTGACTAGGGCTGGAAGATTAAACCCTGAAAAATATTGGGAACTAGACACTGATATAAAGTTTTGTGAACCATGTGGGCTAATGCTCAGACCACAATCCTTGAGTCTTTGAAGAAAATCTGATGGACTAAAAAAACTCCAGCTAATCTTGTTTTGAACAGCATATGATAGAAAAGCACATGTTATGATAGGTTTTAAAAATATTGGATATACTTCATTTCTCACATAGGAACTTGCTTAACTAATGACATAAAATTACTAGAATGGCATCCAGTTTTACCAAAAACATGCCTTAGAAACTCTCCTGAAGGCTGTACAGAACAGGGGAATGATACCCCTCCACACACGAACCAAATTTTGAGGGAAAGTGGCACTGATTGGCATTTATGCAGACAGGAACTTGTAGCAAAAAGATGTGGCCATTAGGCAAAGGTAGTCTTTGAGATTTGTTTGTGGCACTTGCCTGAAAGTGCTACCTGGTATACCCCAATTGAGAGGCTGTTTCTGGCTTGTTAGTTGATGCTAGTGAACATGATGAGAGTAACAAAGCAAGAACAGGTGTTGTTATGTCCTGACTTTCTCTATCATGAATTTGGTCTTAAATGAGAACACCATCAAAGTGAGTATTTCCCAAGAAGCTTCCATTTTTAAGTAAAAGTGGGATATCCAGGGAAGATGTAAAACAGGAATTAATAATGTCTCAGAGATACAGGAAAAAGTGTCCAGTCACCCTCTAGATGTGGCTGTCTCAGATGCAGGGACTGTGCCAGCATCTCAGGTTTCTGGTGGCTCTGGAACATTCAGGTTCTTAGGATGCCTGGGTCTGGTTTATGGACACATCCATTAAGTTAAAGGCAGACAGTTTCTGTTGGCAGCAGAAGCTGTGCAACCCCCAAGAAATCTGCTTGGACCTGTGCATGGAAAAGAGAATTCTGCTTCATGGGTAGCGATATGGGCTGTGGTGCTTGTACTGGAAAGCCTCCTTACAAATGCACCTTATTACATTTTGGCTCACATCTGGCCAGGTGCCCATGGGCTGACAGGGTAGATGATTGGTGGCTGGTAGCATGATAAATCATTGGTCAAGTTTCAGCCTTATGTATGTAAAAAATATCAGCATATTTCTCAAGTAACATTTCTCCTGTTCATGCCCATTATGGATACCTATGGATAAGACCTTTTGAGGATGGGAACTAATAAAGTTAATAAGTTAATCAGATCCATGATGCCCAAGTTAGAACAATTGCACAGGGCATGATAATCCATCTTCAATTCAGGACCTGGCTCAAAAACCAAGTGATTCCAATTCTAGCACATGAAGACAAGGAATCCTGGGAAATGTTCCCAGAGTGAACATGAATATAAAAGGGATCTTTGGGTCCACTAGTGAGAAGTAGTAGACATGGTGCCCTAACTTGCTTTCAGCTCTTCAAAGAATGGCACTGCCATCCCTGCCCACATAGCACATGTAGGCAAATATGCAAGGACTCTTAGTGGGACTGTGTTTTATATTAATATTTGGAATCAATGACCACATCCAATCAGACAATGGAGGCACTTTCATAGGAAACATACACAGCAGTGTACAGATTCACGGGATATTCAATGGACCATTCATGCTCCATATCATTCCCCAGTAGTGGGTACCATTGAAACATAGCTTGGATTCTTAGAGATTAGACTGAATAAGAAGTGGAAAAGAGTGGGCAGGCCAGGAGCACTGAGAGCCGAGGGACAGGACTCGCGGCCTCAGGCCCAGCCTGCCAGACTCACAGCCTCCGACCCCAACTCTGCCCACCTCGGCTGCCCTGGCCTCTGGCTGGTGTCTCCCCCATGGTCTCTGTGTTATACGCCCTGCTGCCTCATTTTGGCTCAGGGTGATGCCTGGTATGCCCTTGATTATTGCGGGTGTTCCTCTCTCCCCATACCTGGAGTGTCCGGGTCTCCCATTGTGGACCCACCCCCTATGCTTTATACCAAGTCTTTTTGCCCACAGACCTCCTCATTCCCTCCCAAAACATCCTCTCAAGAGAAGGGAGGAGAAGTTTTCAGAAATCCAGAAGGGAGGGTTTGGACCCTGGCCAGAGTTGGGGCAGTGACCCTGTCCTTGATCCCTCTAGCCTTCTTCCCGGTGGAAAAAATGACCCTGGAGAGGCATTCTTGTAGGGGAAGAATCTAGCGGCTGGGGAGAATTGAGGCCGGGCTGGTGATGGGCAGAGTCCACTGCCATATACATAGCGAGGAATTTGCAGGCCCAAGCCCCACCTCTGTAACCCTTGGAGAACTCCTGGGACTTCACTGCTCTTCCTCTGGAGAACACTGGGACGGTCCCACTGATGTTCAAACAACAGGTTAGGCTGGGTAACAGCCCTGCACCAGGCCGCTGCCCACGCCTCTGCCCTGGCACCCCCATGGGATTCCTTGCCCGTCCCATCTTTCTGCAGATGGATGTATGTGGTCCCCTCCTAGATGCCCCTAGGACCAAGATGGGGCTTCCAGAGGAGGTAAGGAGAACCTTTGGCAGGTGCTTGGAGACATTGACTACCTAGGATGTAGACACAGCAGAGATACCCTCACGTTGAGGCTCCTCAGACAGAGCAGGTGGGTCCTGATAGCAGTGGATTTTCCCAGCAGGATGAGTAAGGAGGGTGTGTTAACTCAACCAAGGGAGTTCCTCCACCCACCCAGGTGTTTCCACAAGGCCACAAAAAGCCCAAAGATCTGTCACTGATCATTGCAAATCAAGTGGACCTGCTTTTTCAGCCCTATCACTAAATGTCTCCCTTAGCTGTGCCACTGACTGAAGTCTTCTCATTGAATCATTTATGTTTTATATTGAAGAAAGTCCCATTCTTGCTGAGTCCTAGTAATGCTTATAGAGGGCAAGCTACAAAAAATATATCTTCATGACTTAATTTGAGGAATACTTCTGAGTACCTCCAGTGTCATTCACAAACTGTAAACCAATGTTGTATAAGTGTTTAGATGTAAAGCAATAACTGTTATGAAGATACCATACTTTTCTTTATACTGCCTTCATCTTTCCTTGGTGATCTACAGGATAGGATGCAGATGTTAGCTTGGACAGCTATAACAGTGCTATACAGAGAGTGAGTGGTCAGAGGGGTTTTATGAGGAAGTGATATTTGAACACCTGAAGACAAGGAGGGTGTAACTAGGTGAAGAAATGGCCTGGGTAGAGGAGGGTGGTTTAAGAAAGGGAGATGAGCATCCTAGGGGCCCAGAAAATAATATGGAAGTCTTGACACTGGAAAGGATAAAGTGACTCCAGGAACTGCATGAAATGCAGAGACTGTGTAACATAAATCACTCAACTTAACTTAGAGAAGGGGAAAGTGAGTCTAGGAAAGGGCACTGAGTTAGAAATTGACAGAGACTGGCTTTGAGTTCAGATCTTTGGCATCCACATCCCTTGGTGCTCCCAGGAGTTTACATTTTGAGAAATGCACCTTTTTTTTTTTTTTAATTGTACTTTGGGCTCTGGGATACATGTGCACTTCCTACATCCTGCAGGATTGTTGCATAGGTACATACATGCCATGGTGGTTTGCTGTCTCCATCCCTTCCCCCACATCGCCTACATCAGGTATTTCTCCCCGTGTTATCCCTCCCCATCCTCCCTGCCCCCCCCCACTGTTCCTCTCCTCCCTTACTCCCCCACACCTAGCCCTGTGAGTGTTGTTCTTTTCCCTGTGCCCAAGTGTTCTCGTAGTTCATCACCTGCCTATGAGTGAAAACATGCAGTGTTTGGTTTTCTGTTCTTGTCCCAGTTTGCTGAGAAGGATGGTTTCTAGATTCATCCATGTCTGTACAAAGGACATGAACTTGTCGTTTTTTATGGCTGCTTAGTATTCCATGGTGTAGATGTGCCACATTTTCTTTGTTCAGTCTATCATTGATGGGAATTTGGGTTGGTTCCAAGTCTTTGCTATTGCAAACAGTGCCGCAACGAGCATACATGTGCATGTGTCTTTATAATAAAACGATTTATAATCCTTTGGGTATATATCCAGTAATGGGATTGCTGGGTTGAACAGAATTTCTGTTTCTAGGTCCTTGAGGAATCGCCACACTGTCTTCCACAATGATTGAACTAATCTATACTCCCATCAACAGTGTAAAAGCATTCCTATTTCTCCACATCCTCC
>CAUYLG010072136.1:0-10575 GCA_963573385.1 Cacajao melanocephalus
GCACGCGTTCGCTTCAAAATAAAACTAACCACCGCGCCGGCGGTGTCACTTAACAAAAATACACCCAATTCACACCACCCACGGAAAAACAAAAATAAATTTTATTAAAAAAAAAAAAAAAAAAAAAAAAAAAAAAAAAAAGCAAAAGAAGTTGTTGATTGACAGATTAAGTATTACTGGTTTTGCTCTGCTGTATTTTTAGCAGGGCATTTTATGAATTGATAGAATTAGCTAGAAATACATTAATTTGGAAAATATATATTGAGATTCACTATGACATCTAGCAGGGCCAGAGATAAACATGGGCCCTCCCCTCTGGGAGCCTGCAGTCTAGTGGGATAGAGATGAACTTTTTGTATGTTCTACAGGACCTGCTGTGTGCCAGGCATCATGACAGCCAGGGGCACTATCATCAACATCAGAATAATAATAATGGCAAACATTATTGAACGCTGATTATGCGCCAGGCACTGTACTAGGCCCTTGACATGGGCAAACTCACTTCATCTTCATCACAGCTTCATGAGGGAGATGTCATTACTATCTTAAGGATAAGGCGTCTGAGGCTTGAGGAGGTTGAATATCTCACCCGTGACCATACGGTAAGTGGGTCACAAAATGAGGATTTGCACTCAGGTCTGTTTGCCTTGTCACACTTACATACACAATTGTGATGCATCTCAGAGAGTGAGCCTGTCAGATGGGAGACAAAGACAAAATTGTAAGGGGTGTCAGGAGAGGGAGCCTCCGCCTATGGGGGCTTCAAGGAAGGGCTCCTGATGGGGGTGCCACTGAGCTGAAGAGCAGGCCTCCAGACAGAGGGACCAAGTCAGACAAGGTCTGTTTGGGTGATTGCTCCTGCAATTTTGGTGCTGGGTCAAGACATGCTTGATACAAATAAGTTGCTATTGGAAGCTGTGAGTGCAGCCATCAGGCCGTGCATCCAACAAACCCGAGTATGACTCCCTTCTTCCCCTTTTACTCATCGTGTTGACCATGGAGAAGCCAACCAACCTTTCTGAGCCTTGGTTGTCCCATCTGTAAAGTGGATATAACTGTGATATTTATGCCTCATGGAGTTGTTGTAAGGATTTAATCAGATATGGGTGTAAAGTGGGCTGGGCGCAGTGGCTCACGCCTGTAATCCCAGCACTTTGAAAGGCCGAGGTGGCAGATTGCCTGAGCTCAGGAGTTCCAGACCAGCCTAGACAACATGTGAAACCCCATCTCTACTAAAATGCAAAAAAATAAGCTGGGCGTGGTCGTGTGCACCTATAGTCCTAGCTACTCGGGAGGCTGAGGCATGAGAATTGCTTGAACCCACAAGGCAGAGGTTGCACTGAACGGAGATCAGGCCACTGCACTCCAGCCTGGGCAAGAGAGCAAGACTCTGTCAAGAAAGAGAAAGAAAGAAGGAGAGAGAAAGAGAGAGAGAGAAAGAAAAAGAAAGAAAGAGAGAGAGAGAGAGAGAAAAAGAAAGAAAGAGAGAAAGAAAGAAAGCCATAGCTGTAAAGTAGTTAATAGTGTCCCTGGCACATAGCAAGGGCACTATAAATGTTAGCGATGATGAGAATGGTGATGACAGTAGTAGCCACACTCTAACTCTGAAGAATCTTCATAAAAACAGAGTCCCACCTTCCTGATCCCTGCTGGCCTCCGCTCCTCTAGGCTTAGGCACCGAATAAACAAACAAGTGGTATGCTCTGGGACGCAGGAGAAGGGGCCCTCGAAGACCAAAGGAGATTTGCATCCTACACAGTGGTGAGAGTGGGGAGTCCTTCAGAACCAGAGGCAGTAGCAGTAGCATGAGGGTTCTCTCCTTATGATGGACGAGGGGAGCAAGAGGGCCCCAGAGTCAACAAAGGAGAGAAAGTGAGTAAACAAGGGTTGAGGATTGGCTGGATGCTTTCAATGACATCGCTCAGTGTCCCTTCCTAATCCCCCCATGTGGTGCTATTATTTCTATCTTATAGATAAAGAAATGAATAAGTAACTCACCAAGGTCATGCAGCTGAGAAGAGACTGGGCAGATTCCTAGTCAAGGCCTTCCTGACTGCAGAGCCACCCTCACCGTCCAGCCTGTCTGGGCTGGGCTGGGCTAAGGGTTCAGGGGTGGGCTCGGGAGTCCATCAGGTGGACTGTCTCCTCTGGAATCTGTCTCCTCCTCTCCCACGCACTGCCCTAGTCTGGGCTATTGTAAGAGTCTCCAGCATCTCTCGACGTCCTCTTACTCCAATCTGAGTTCTCACTTCAGACAAAGAAACACGGTGGACCAGTCCTCCCCTGGTGTAGAACCCTCTCTTGCCCATAGGCCTGCTTCTCACATGAGCAGTGTCTGCCTAGGTGCACGCAGCAGAGGAGGAGGCCGCCTTCCTGGGATGCCAATTATACTTTCCAGTTACGACAAGTCCATGCTACACAGTGGGATGCAAAGTGCCCAGGGACTGTGCTCAGAGCAGGAGTTTATATGTGCTGGGGGGAAGAGGGAGGCAGAGAAGAGTATCATTCCTCATTGGAAAGGTTTCAATGGCTACAAAGATGAAGATAAACTCAGAGCCTGGTCCAGCAGGCCCTGCCGCACCTGGCTTCCGATGACTCTCCAGTTGTGCTCTGTGCTCCAGCCAGAGCTGTCTCTAGCCTTCTTCCTTATCAGTAGCAATGTATTGACTCTCTGACCAGAACGACTTTCCACCCTGTTTTTGGCTTGGGAATCTCCTATTTATTCCTTAAGGCCAATTCCAAGTACCCCTCCTCTGAGAAGCCCTCCCTGATCCCACCTCATGGCTGGACGTCACGTCCTCTCCCATCCCCCTAATCTGCAATGCATTTCCTTGGCACCTTGCACTTCCCTCCTCATAGCTTCTTACCACGGGCACTGTGTCACGGCTTTGAGAGGCAGCCTCTCCAGAAGCCGTGAGCTCGTGAGGTTGTGAAGTCCATCATTAACTCTGCCTTCATTCGCTTACTCAACATGCATTCGGAGTCCCTCCTGATGCCAGGCAAGGGGCTCTGGATGCAAGGACGATTCAGTATGTCAGATCAGAGAAGGCTACGATCTGAGGGAAGGCAAACCATCCATTCATGCATTCTCTATATTAAAACAACAAATAAACCAAAAAGCAAAATTCCATGCTGAGCCCCAACACTGGGCCAGGGCCTCTGCTCAGGGATGAGGATAGAGAAAAAAACCAAACCTGTTCTTTCCCTCAAGGGGATCCTAGTCTGGCCAAGGGAAATGACTAAGTGCGTATGTGTTCCCAGGGCTGTGGGGCACCAAGGCAAGTGTGGGGTCCTTTTCTTTCTTTCTTTCTTTCTTTTTCTCTTTCTTTCTTTCTTTCTGATAACCAATTAATAAATGAGAGAATGAACACATTTTTTTCCATGTGGGTTTTTTTTTTCTTTGCAGGGGGTGGGGTGGTGCATTATGGGGCTTTAGCCATGAATAAGCTCTGTAAATCAACTCATCCAAAAAATCATGATCAATTGATTGACTGAAATGTCACACAGGAAGTCGTTAGCAGCAACAGGGCTAGATTCTGGGTTTCCACGACCTTGGGATCTCCACCACCCTGGACTTTCTCAATGGAGAGCAAATCCACCCTGCAGCTGTCTTAACGGGATTCTGCAGCCTGGAGCGTCAGAGCCTCCCGCAAACTCACAGTAAAATGCAGCAGTCTTGGCCTGCCTCCCAAGGAGGTCGTAAGCATTAATTAGTTACCACTGGTAAAGTGCTCTGAAGATGTGGGGGTGTATAAACACGGCAAGTCATCAGGCCTCTCCACACCACTATGCTCTACAGCCTGGGGACTGCTAATTGAGAAATAATTAACACCTCAGGGTGTTGAGGACAGCTGCCTGGCTTCTCCAGGATCAGAAGGGATGTCATAACATGCACAGGAGCAGGGAGAAATTAAAGGCTGCTTTGGATATGTAGATCCAAGAAATTCTGAAGTTTATTTACCCCCTACCCCCAAAGAGGACGAGTGAGGAATATCAGTCCAGTAAGAACTCTAGGACTGCACTCCTTGATGAGAGCCTCTACCGCAGCACTGGGCAGTAGAGGCTCAACAAAGCTCTTAAGTCTTGGTCCAGGTCCACCCCAGCTCTGCCTGGCCTCCTAGCTGGTGGGCAGATGCAGTCTTGTGCTCCACCTGAGCTGTGTTTTCTTCAACTATAATACCAGGATAATAACATGGCATCTACCCCTTGTCCCCTCCACCACCAGGTTGTCCATTGCCTTTCCTCTAGGCCTGCAGATCTAACCCTGGCTGCACGTTAGAATTTCCTGGGGAATTATAAAATAACAATGTCTGGGCCCACCCCAGACCCACAACCAGCATCTCGGGACAGGGGGTGCGGGGGGTGCATATAGTGACTGTAATGCAGTCAAGGTTGAGAATCACTGCTCTAGCCTGTGTGCCAAGCTCTGTGTTAGGAGCTGGGAGAAATCAAGAAGTAAACTGCACCACACCCCATGCTTCCCTCACACTGGCCCATCATTTCCTGATCTGTGCCCCTGAACATCCTGGTCCCTCCGCCTGAACACTGCACTCCACACCCACTGCCATTCTTGTCCGGGTAGACGCCATTCATCCTTCAGGTTCAGCTCAAAGGTCACCTCCTCAGCGAAGCCTTCCTTCCCCACGCTCTCACAGGGGTTTGGTCAGCTCCCATCATACCACTGATCACACAGAGTTGTTCCTGGAAGATCCTGGTGGGCTGAGAGCTTCTTGGGACCAGTATCAGAATCACCAGTGTCTTGCATTGGGTCTGGTATGTTTTAGGCATTCAATAATTGTAGCTGTTATTAGTTAGGGTTATGTAACATGCAGTTGCCACTTCAGGACATTTGCATTTCTTGTTTCCTGTGTTTGGAACATTCTTCCCCGAAATATCTGCAAGGCTGTGTCTCTCACCCTCTTCCCGTCTTTGCTAAAATGTCACCTACTTGATGAGGCTTTTCCTGATCCTCCTATTTTAAACTGCTAACACTTGGCCAGGCGCTCACGCCTGTAAATCCCAGCACTTTGGGAAGCCAAGGCGGGTGGATCATCTGAGGTCAGGAGTTCGAGATCAGCCTGGCCAACATGATGAAACCTGGTCTCTACTAAAACTACAAAATTAGCTGGGTGTGGTGGCGGACACCTGTAATCCCAGCTACCCGGGAGGTTGAGGCAGGAGAATCTCTGGAACCCAGGAAGAGGAGGTTGTAGTGAGTCGAGATTGCACCATTGCACTCCAGCCTGGGCAACAAGAACAAAACTCTGTCTTAAAAAAAAATCGCTAACACTTAATTCCCCTACTCCATTCTCCTTCTCTAGTTATTTTTTTCTTTATAGCCTTTAGCACCAACTGACTGACAGATTCTGTCTTTTAAATTTTGATATTTTGTTCGCAATGAATTTTTTGCATCAATTTTGCTTTTTAAAACAACAATTGTATTAAAATACTGTTTATCTTGGTTACTGAGTTCTTTGCTCCCATTCCCTGCCCTGCTTAAATTTCACTGTATTGGTTTATTGCCTGTGTCCTCTCTAGAACGTAAGCTACACTGATGCAGTGAATTTTGTCTATTTGGTTCACTTCACTGTCCCCAGTGTCTACAGCAGCAGCTTGTGCCTGGTAGCTGCCCAAAAACTATTTTGTGAATGGAAGTTTGAATTCGTGTCTTAAAGACTGTCTTGGGCACTGTAATAAAGGTGTCCAACTGTTTCACAACGTTATATTATTTAAATGGAAAGCCCATAAAAATCATAGGATAGATTAGAAACCAAATTGCCCAGTGTGTCACCATGGTTACAATGTCGCAAGTGGGTCTCCTGGAGGAGTGGGTGGGGCCTGGCAGTGGGCGGAAACATCACGCTTAAATAATCATAGAGTTACACCTCCCAAATTCCTAGAGGGTACTTCCGTCAGCCCCTGCCAGTCAACGGTCTTGGGGAAAGGCGGGTTCTCTCTCTTTGGCTAAACTTCCGGAAAACCTCTCAGTCGGGCTAGAGTGGGGCGGGGCCAGAGCGCCCCTAACCTCGCCCCCGTCCCCGCCCCCGTGAGCGTGGCTTTGCGATTGGCGAGAAGGACGGAAGGCGGGGATCAGGGGCGGGGCTTATTCATGGCGCAGGCGCGTTGGTCCCGCGCGGCGGCGGTCTTGAGAGCGGCGTGGGCTGGGATTGCGGTAGGTGAACGCGGGTGACTACCACACCTGAGGGACGGGCGCGGGCAGCTGAGTGAAGCGATCACGCCGTTCTGGGAGCGGAGACCTAGGACCCTGGTGTCTGTTTTCCCACGTGCATGCCGTCCTCGCATTGGGGCGGGCTGAGAATCACATAAACTTTTGGAAACTCCTCGTCTCCTGGTCTCCGTGTCCTCCGTTGTAGAATGAGGGTAGCACTTACTGGTCTCCCTCGGCCGTCGTGAGAGTCACGCGGTGTTCTCGAAGTGCCAGTTCTGGAAAGGCCCTGGACCACCCGCTGCCTGAGCGAGCCTTCCCGTTTTATGTTGGAGAAAACGGAGGTCCGGGGCGAAGTGACTGGACCAGGGTCACCGAGCGAGTGAAGGCCGAGCCGGTTTTTAGAACTAGGCCTGGGATTCCATTGCTGTTTAATGTAGCACAGTTCGTGATGGAAACTGTAGGATTTGGAGGCGACGACCTTGCCTTCCACGTTTGACCCTGCGCTTATTTGCTGTGTGTCTTGACACAAGTGACTTTATATCTCAGAGCCTCCGTTTTCTGAGTTAGGCGTCATCATAATAGCAGCACTTTATGGCACTTACTACGTATCAGGTAACGTTGTAAACGCTTTCTGTACAGCTTTTCTGATTAGACTTGGGGGGCAATGGTGAGTCAAAGAATCTTTAAAAAGGCCTGGTCTGGAAGGGCTGACAGTGTCCCGCACAGAGTAGGTACTCGAAAAAGAAAAAATCGACTGAATGACTCAGAGGCTGTTTGCCAGAGCCTGAAGTGCTGCATATGTTAGTTACTATATTGCTTTCTAGATATTCCCTGTGGGTAACTGAAAAATTGAGATAATTCTACTTATTCTCCTGTTCGTATAAGCTGAGGGGTCTGAGGACAGACACGGTGCACGTGGGGGAGGAGGGCTTAAAGCTCTCATTTAAATTATCCAGATAATTATATCATTGTACCTCTTTGTTCTTAGTTTATTAACATATTTGATCAACAAATAATAATAGTCTAAATAGTAGGCATGCTAGACTCTGAAATTCAAAGATGTATAAAACTTCATGAACTTGTAATTTCAGCAAGGAATAGAATATTAAACATCGACGCTGACCTCCCCTCCTGGCCCCTATACACACGCCCAGAAAAAAAAAAAAGGATGTGAAACATTATTCGCTTCCAATCCCTGGCACACAACAGTTTCTCAAAAATATTTTTGGAGATGATTCTAGTACTGTGTACTAAAAAGAGGTGTGTGCAGTGGAGCACAGAGGAGGTGACTTTCTCTGTTTAGAGAGGTTGGAGAAAGTTTCTTGGAATAAGTGAACCTTGAATTCAAATTGGAGTTGCCGGGGTTGGGGGAGGTCAGTCTGTTTCAAGAATGATGAGCAACTTGCTAGGATAAGAAGCTGTAAGAGTTGTGTTGGAATCAAAATATGAAGAGCTTTGGTGCCATTCTGAGAAGATTATCAGAGCCAGCCATTCATGGATTCTAAACAGGGTAGTGATTGGGTCAGCTGTCTTTTTAGCTGGAGACTCATATGGAGACTAGACTAACAGGGGTCAAGAATCATTCAGTTCATTTATTGATAGAACGTGTATTGAGGCTGGGCACAGTGGCTCACGCCTGTAATCGCAGAACTTTGGGAAGCCAGGGCAGGTGGATCACTTGAGGTCAGGAGTTCAAGACCAATATGGTGAATATGGTGAAACCAATATGGTGAAACCCCATCTCTACTAAAAATTCGAAAATTAGCTGGGCATGGTGGCACATGCCTGTAATACCAGCTACTCAGGAGGCTAAGGCAAGAGAATCGCTTGAACCCGGGGGGCATGGAGGTTGTAGTGATCTGAGATAGCACCACTGCACTCCAGCCGGGGCAATAGAGTGAGACTCTGTCAAAAAAAAAAAAAAAAAAAAAAAGCCCGCCAGTGATTGTGTTGCTCAATTAAATTTCAGAACCACTGTGTGACTGTCATGTAGCAAGTGGTATTGAGGGGCTAACCCAATAATGTTGAGGCAGTGAGGGCCAGAAAGGAGGGGTGGACTTAAGAGAAATCTTGGAGACAGACTCATTTGCTTTAGGAGGACTCAAGGATGAGTTTCTGGCTGGAGCCACTGACCTAAGTAAGCTTGGATCACAAGGAAGTGTGGAGCCAGGGGTGAATCCACATGCGCCTTGCCTGCATGGCCTGTACATTCCTTGTACATTCCCACAAAGCCACACACCAGGGCTCTGTGGCAGTGCAGACCTTTAAACATTTGTACAGTGCACAGGGGAAATGGATGAGGCTGCTTGAGGTTGGAGGGGACCAGCCGGAGGACCTGAGGCTGCTAGAGGTAAGCAGCTGGGAGATCCCAGCTCCCTAGAGCTGAGGGGAATCAGTAACCCATTCCCAGTATACTTCCGGGAGCTTTACTGCATGGACTGTGCTGAAAAGTAGAGGTACTCACTAAATTTGATGATATAAATCAAAAATCTCAAAACAGTTTATAGCCTTTGATTCAGTAATTCCATTATTCAACATCTCTCTCAAATAGATAACCAAAAAAAAGGCTTCTCTTCATTGTAGATTGTGTAAACTGAAAACCAGCTACTGATTTTTGATGTAGTCAATCCATGGAATGTTATATTGCCATTAGAAATGTGTGAATATTTTGTAAAATGAGAGGAACATACTTGCCTATTGGACGATATCTAGTAAGCGCCTGTCATGTGCTGAAGATACAGTGGTGAGCAAGCTAGACAAGTCCTCGCTTACACCGAACCGAGTGTCTGGGGGAAGACAGGCAGCCAAATGGACAGGAACCCTAGGAGAAAAGTGGGTCGTGCAGGAAAAGCCAGCCCTTTGTGGGTATGGGGAGTGGGACAAGAAAGGCTTCCTGGAGAGAGGATGGTAATCCTGAGGCCTGGAGGATGGGAAGATGTTAGCACGAAAAGGGGAAAGGGACATTCTGTGCAAAAGGGACAGTGTGTTTAAGAGTGGGCGTGGCATGGTGGCTCACACCTGTAATCTCAGCACTTTGGGAGGCCAAGGCAGGCGCATCATGAGGTCAGGAGTTCAAGACCAGCCTGACCAATATGGTGAAACCCTGTCTCTACTAAAAATACAAAAATTAGCCAGGTGTGGTGGCACGCACCTGTAGTCCCACTACTTGGGAGACTGAGGCAGGAGAATTGCTTGAACCCAGGAGGCAGAGGTTGCAGTGAGCCAAGATTGTGCCACTGCACCCAGCCTGGGTAACAGAGCGAGACTCCATCTCAAAAAAAAAGTGGGCATGGCAAAGCCAGATCAGGGAGTGGGTAGTGCTGAGATGAGGCTCATGTGGGTTTCAACCTTATTCTAAGGGTAGCAGGAGGCCGTTTTAAGCAAGAAAAGCTGTTACCATCTGTGCTTGGGAAGTCTCCCCTGTGGCTGCAGCATGGAGAATGGACTGAAGGAGGGCAGGAATGGAAGCCAGCAACCAGTGGGGAGGCTGTTGCAACCCTCCAGGTGAGAGACGAGGGTGGCCTGGACCTGGGCAGAGGCTGTGGAGGGAAGAAAGACAGATTGGACAGCAAGTGAAGAGGTAGGAATGACAGGGCCAAGAGAGCTGTGAATGTGGGCCACAGAGAGGGGCAGAGCAGGTGAACCCCACTTTCTGCTTTGGACAAAGTGCAACTTTTGCTGCCATTCACAATGATAGGCAGTGCCGAAGGGGAAGTGGCTTTGGGGGAGGATGCTGAGTTCATTCTGGGACGCAGAGTTTGAAGTACCTGCATGGTGTATTTTCTGGGAGGCAGGTGGAGATTTTGAGTCAGCCCTCAGCATGCGGGCTGTCCAGGGAGTGTGTGCTGTGGAGAGGGAAGAGACCTACGACATTTCAGTGTTGCGGGGAGGGAGAGGGACAAGAGAGGGATGTGTAAAGACAGGGTTCGCAAGAGACATCGCAACAAAACATCAGCTGCAGTCAACAGCAGGCCAAGGGATTACAGTTGATTTTCTTTTCTTTTTTTTTTTTTTCTTTGAGACCGAGTCTCCCTGTGTTGCCCAGGCTGGAGTACAGTGGTGCAATGTCAGCTCACTGCATCCTCCACCTTCCAGGTTCAAGTGATTCTCCTGCCTCAGCCTCCCAAGTAGCTGGAATTACAGGCATGTGCCACCATGCCCAGCTAATTTTTGTAATTTTGGTAGAGATGGGGTTTCGCCATATTGGCCAGGCTGGTCTTGAACTTCTGACCTCAGGTGATCCTCCCGCCTTGGCCTCCCAAAGTGCTGGAATTACAGGTGTGAGCCACCGTGCCCGGCCTTCTTTTCTTTTTGTTTTCAGATTTCCCCCCTAGTTTTCTATAATGATAATAGCAGACATCAGTTGAGCTCATAGTACATGCCAGATACAGTTCCAATAACTTTTT
>CAUYLG010072137.1:0-11816 GCA_963573385.1 Cacajao melanocephalus
TATTGGCATAAAAGAGGTTTTTAATACCCATTTTTAGACTGCATTCTAGCCTGGGCAATAGAACAAGAATCCCATTCTCTCTCCCTCTTTTTCTTCCTCTTTCTTTCTCTCTTACATTCTTTTTTTTCTTTCTTTCACTCTCACTTTCTTTCCTCTCTTTTTCTTTCTTTCAAAAATAAAAAAAAAGAAAGAGCAACTGACAAACGTTGATAATTCATATATGTGATGTATTTTAACAGATATTTTTTTGAAAGTGGAGTCACTTCAAGAAAACAACTTAAATATTTGTTCCCAATGACAAAATTGGAGTTTCCAGGGGAAATTAGAATATTGAAAAACGTATATCCACTTCCATGAGTATGACTAGCTCCCATTATTGAGATAAGTCTGATGAGTATAGTAGTAATGTATAATTTTAAAATATTATATGATTAAATATGTCAATATTTGGAAAATACACATAATTCAGTGAACCAATATTTTCTGAATGGCTAATGCCTGATGTTACATCTTGTGCATTGATAAAGGATCTATTCAAAATGCAAGTTCAGCCAATGCATTTTTATATAATAAAGTACAGAAAGTTCAGTGATTCAGTTTCAAATTCCATACCACAACTCCAAAAAAGTTCTCACTTGTCAAATTCTGATGCAATATCAAAGAATACACAAAATTGACTGAAAGGCTATTCAACTACTCCTGCCTTTTCTGACTACATATGTCCATGAGTACCTCTTTGCTTTGTAAGATTCAAAAAAAAAAAAAAAAAAAAAGAGGGAAAAAGATTGAACACAGGTATAAAAAAACAGCTGTCTTCTATTAAGTCAGGTGTTAATAAGATTTGCCAAGTATAACAATGCTATTGATTTTTAAAGAAAATACAGTTTGTATAACAATATTATCTTAATATGTATTTGTTGTTAATCTAAAATAAATAAATACACTTAAAATTTTTGTTTTAATTGTAAATACAGATACAGAGCCAATGTCAAATCTCCTAAGATCCTCAGTGGTTTTTATTTTTATTATTCATTTATTTATTTATTTATTAGAGACAGGGTTTCACTGTGTTAGCCAGGATGGTCTCGATCTCCTGATCTTGTGATTTGCCTGCTTTGGCCTCCCAAAGTGCTAGGATGACAGACGTGAGCCACCATGCCCAGCCCTCAGTGGTTTTTAAGAGTGTAAAAGGTTTCCTTTTACAAAAAGTTTCTGAACTGCTGCTTTAGTTTATCCTAGTAATCTGAAAGAGTCAATAGTTTTCTTGTTTAGCACTTAAACAATCCCACTTTATATGCATAATCAGTTCAAGTATATACACTGTTATAAATTGCACTAATAGTTCTGCTTCTCTGTCCTCTCTTGTACCCATGTTACTTGCCAGATAAGTTTTAGTTCCTCCCACTGTGGGCAAGGTGTAAGTGTGTGCCACTGGCATCAGCCATGTGACTTGTTTTGACCAATAATGTTAGCACATGTAATAAAAAGTCTCAGGTAGGATGGCTATCTTAAAGCAATGTATTTATGCAAATATTCGACTTACTCACTTGAGTGCCTAAGCTTGCTCTTTCTTTCTGTCTGCCATCTCTGTGAGTAGAACTTGCTTGGGCCAAACTGCTGGCCCAGATGGGAGATAAAAGAAATGTGGATCATAATCATCCTCACCTGAACTCAATCTGGATCAGCTGCTCCTACTTATCCTCCTCACCCCTCGCAGTTGGCCACAGAAGCATGAGTGAGCTCAGCTGAGACCAGCAGATCCCTTCCAGCCAAGTCCTGCAGTGATGCTCTGACACCAAAGTGACCCATAAATCAATGGTTATTGTTTTAAGCCAACAAGTTTCGAGATGGTTTGTTACAAAGCATTTTAAGACAAGAGCAAATTCATACATTCAGTCCAAAAAATGCAAGACATCCTTTATTTGGTCTTAGGAATTACAGCTGCCATTCCTCTTAAAGAGTACAAGATGCCAAAGGATTAAAAGATGGAGGTTTGGATCAGTTACTGCTTGAGTTCCTTTAGTTCTCATATTAGAATAAGGGTATCAATCCTTGCTTAATGCTATTCTGTAAGCAAATATGCATACTTTGATATAATACAGATCCTCAATGTGAGCAGCTGTTTTATATATTGCTTAATTTTTAAAAAGTATTCTTATCCAATAATTAAGAGGAAGAATGATGTTTGGGAGTGAATTTCAAAGTTGAACGTTAACTGTACTTTCTTCTCCATACACAGTGACTTTGTACACTGAGTGTCTTCTGATCTGACTCCACTCTGTCTTATTTACTTGTCATGAGGTTTTAAGTGTTTTGTGTGTCTGCCTAGTGGCATTCACAATGTTAAAGAAAGCAAATCTCTGTTTCCACTAAATTCCCAGAAGCACAATATGGAAAAATGAAAACATATTATCCAAATTGTACCCAAGTAGTAAGTTTCTAATTTAATTGCCAATGATCAAAGTCATTTAACGTTCTGCATATCAAAATGTTAAAATGTTTACTGAGAAAAATATAAAGATTCATTCCCACATTGAGACAACTTTGTACATGAACATGAATTTTAAAACTGATCGTTAATTACAGGTGATAGAACTTTGCAAAACATTTTACCTCTGGTTTTGTTTATGATTAGTTTACCAAATCAAATGCACTGAAGGCACACATCTCTCAATGGAATTAAAGGTGGTTTTTTTTTTGTTTGTTTTGTTTTTTGAGACGGAATCTTACTGTGTCACCCAGGCTTCAGTGCAGTGACGTAGTCTTGGCTCACTGCAACCTCAGCCTCCCAGCCTCAAGTGATTCTCCTGCCTCAGCCTCCTGAGTGTCTGGGATTATAAGTGCCTGCCACCAGGGCCAGCTAATATTTGTGTTTTTAGTAGAGACAGGGTTTCACCATGTTGGCCAGACTGTTCTCAAACTCCTGACCTCGTGATCCACCCACCTTGGACCCCCAAAGTGCTGAGATTACAGGCGGAATTAAAGTTTTTGAAGTAAATATTTGAATAAATTTTAGAAGTATTGTAGCACCTCCTAAGAAAAATTAATCCCAAATTAGAAATACAGGTGTTTTCTCTAGAGAGGAGGCATGCAAACTATGGTCTGTTTCTGTAAATTTAATGTTGGATCACACAGTCTTATTTGTTTAAATATTGTCCATGGCTGCATTTACTCTATAGCAGCAGAAATCAGTTGTTGCAACAGGGAGCATATGGCCCATAAAGCCTAAAATATTTGCTACTTGGTTCTTTACAGAAAGATTTGCTTACTTCTACCCTATAGCATTGGTTTGCATAAAGAAACCTCAATATACTGAAAAGCTGATTAATTAAAAACATCATTCACGATAATATGACTGGAGATAGTATTTCACAAAAGGAAAGTTCTCACTAGCACAATATAACTGATTTTGGGGGGAGAAAGGGAGATTAATTTATTCTTTGTTTTACACCAAAAAAAATGAGCAACACATATCATGAAAATAAGACAACTGCTCCATTGTAATGTAAGTTTAAGGAGTAATAGGACATAAATATAATTAATCTTCATCAAAACTTAGAAGTCATCATCAAATCCTAGGTTTGCAGACTAATGTTTAGCTTTAATACACACACACACACACACACACACACACACATTTATTTGTTTACATTTTAAGGTACACTTATAGTGCTGAAATTCCATATGGAAAAAAATAAAAGTTAATTATTCTAAATTTTAAACCATCTTTTCTTCTCATCAACATTTCCGATTAAATCACCTTTTATGAAGCAAGTTTTACAGCTCAGATTTTCAAAGATTTGTTTTTATAACTCAATTTTTGTAAGAAAACTCAAGAAATAGAAAAAGCAGCACTTTAATTATCAATTACTTATAAAGAACGGCACGTTGAAGAAACCACAAAACTTTACCTACGACATCCCATTATTAAAATCCCTGTGGCCACATTTGTGGCACCATGCTGAAAAATCAGTTACAGCTTCTACAATATGTTTAATGCATCTGTAATTATTTCCCCATTGGTTGGTATACAAATATAAGTTATTAAAATATAAAATGTATTGAGAAAAGAACTGGAAGATACAAACATGAGGATCACCGCAAAGTGATTTCACAAAAGTGTCACTAGATGGCAGTATCGTAAACATTTAAAAAATTAATGGTTCTCCAAAACCTCTACAGCCACCCAGTTAGATATTTTCATTGTTTTGCCTTATGTATGTTTTGCCATATGATATGCACAGGTGAACGCATACACTCTATACTTGAGTACCTACTTTAAGCAATTTTTCAATAAAAATCAAGTATTTTTCAACACAGGTTATTTAAAATTACCCACAGGTGCTCACACTCATATTGACACAACCACACTCACACTGACACAGCTTACACTCATATTGACACAACTAGCACAGCATTGTCAGCCACCATGCCACCTTACTTTATAGTTAATCCAAAACTATTGCAATCATTTTCAGGCCATTCTGATTATTTCCAGCCTGCCTTCCTCCAAGGAACATTCTAAATCATGCATTTGATTATAAGATTCTTTGCCTCCTTTCAAAGAGCCCCCATTAATTTCAGAATGCAACTCATAGTCTTTGGTATGGTTATCAGAGGTGTTTGAACCAGAGTAACTCTATCTTGAGTAGGGACTGGGTAAAATAAGACTGAGATCTGCTGAGCTGCATTCCCAGTAAGCTAGGCATTTTAAGTCACAGGATGAGATAGGAGGTCAACACAAGATACATGTCATAAAGACCTTGCTGATAAAACTGGTTACAGTAAGGAAGCTGGCCAAAACCCACCAAAATAAGTTGATGACAAGAGTGACATCTGGTTGTCCTCACTGCTCATTATATGCTAATTATAATGCATAAGCATGCTAAAAGACACTCCCACCAGTGCTATGACAGTTTACAAATGCCATGAAAACATCAGGAAGTTACCCTATATGGTCTAGAAAGGGGAGGAACCCTCTGTTCTGGGAATCGCCCACCCTCTTTCCAAGGAACTCATGAATAGTCCACACCTTGCTTAGCATGTAACAAAAAATATAATAATCATAAAAATGAGCAATCAGCCAGCCCTTGGGGCTGCTCTGCCTATGGAGGAGCCATTCTTTTATTCTTTTACTTTCTTAATGAACTTGCTTTCTCTTTACTTTATGGACTTGCCTTGAATTCTTTCTTGTGAGAGATCCAAGAACCCTCTCTTGGTGTCTCTTGGATTGGGAGCCCTTTTCTGATAACAGAGCTATTTATTTTTTATTTTTTAACTTTTTTGTATTTTTTGTAGAGATAAGTTCTATGTTGCTCAGGCTGGTCTTGAACTCCTGGGCTCAAGCCATCCTTCTGCCTCAGCCTCCCAGTGTGTTGGTATTGCAGGTGTAAACCACCACACTCAGCTCTCCTGGGTAAAGGTCTTTACCTTTATGATCTGTTAAGTGCTCCTTGTTCAGATGCCCCACATATATACCTCTCTGTATTTACATAAACTTTCCCCTTTCCTGGGGATGCCCTTTCTCTCCTCCATTTGCCTAGCAAGCTCAGATTGTGATCAACAGATAACTTTGAGGCAAGATTCTTTTGCCGTCTCCCTCCTCCCTCTTATTCTGCAGCCCTGTCTGCATATCTCTCTTGTAACAATTTTCCAGTCTTACTGTCTTCTCTCACACAATATGAACAGAAATAATTGTTGAATAAATACATAAATGAATGAACAAATAATAAAATTTTACAAAAGTCAATAGCCATTCTCTAAATTGAACTTAAATTTATAAGAATATTATTTGAGGGATTCTGTTTCTGATGCAATTTTATTGCATATGCTATTTATTCAGACATGACATCTTTAGAATGAAGTATCTTGGACAAAATAGTAGTTGAGAATATGTTCAAAATCATTCTCAACTAACAAGAAATATCCTGTGTGTTTTCTCCTTGCCATCTTCACTAACACAACACTAAGAATTTTTCTAATTAGTGGAATAATATGATACATAGGGCCTGTGCTGAAATTTCCAGAAGAAAAGCTATCTCACTCTCTCCTAACTGATTAATTGCTTATTTATTAAAATGAAATATGAAATGGTAAAGCTGAATTATTTTCCTAGTTACATTAAAGCTCTGATGTCTTTATGGATTGATTTGGTAACAAATTGATTTTGGACTATTATTTTTATTGTTTAGTTTATTTTTTTTTCACCCCCCAAAAAATCCTATGAATTGTGAAGACTCTTAATATTTAGCAAATTTGGCATAAAAAAAGTACTTGTACAAGGTATTTGTGGCTATAACCAGGGCTGATATAGAGATGGTATGCATTGAGAAGCTCCTATTTATTGTTAAAATAATAAAATAGTTAAGGTACATAAAAAGTCTTTGTCCTCTCACTCTTTTTTTTTTTTTTTTTTTTTTTTTGAGATGGAGTTTCACTCTTGTAGCCAAGGCTGCAGTACAATGGCACAATCTTGGCTCACTGCAACCTCCGCCATCCAGTTCAAGCAATTCTCCTGCCTCAGCCTCCTGAGTAGCTTGGATTACAGCCATGTGCCACCATGCCAGGCTAATTTTGTATTTTTAGTAGAGATGGGGTTTCTCCATGTTGGTCATACTGGTCTCGAACTCCTGACCTCAACGTGATCCGCCCAACTTGGCCTCCCAAAGTGCTGGGATTACAGGCGTGAGCCACTGCACCCAGCTCAAAGTCCTTGTCCTAAGCCACCTGAATAACCAACTGTGGTTGCAGCCCTTGGGTTCCTGAGAGGTGTCTGCAAATATCAGCCTATGAATGTTCACTGCTAGGGGCTGGCCCAGATTCCAGTGGATGAAACAATGCCTTTGCTAGTGCCGCTATCATGGTGGGTGAACTGCAGGGGACCATCAGTACCTTCTAATAGGCTAATGGTGGATACCACCTGGTATTAACACGGAGTATGACCTTCTTCATGACTGTTTGTGGAAAAGGTAGCTTCTATACCATATCAATCAGATCTTTAAGTGTTCTGAATATCACTCCTTGCCTGATGCAAAAGTAATAAGAAAGAATCCAAGAACTACAGTGCTATAAATTTGGAAAATATTACCTTTAAAAATGTATGATGTAAAATTTGAGGAAAATGAACAGAAAAAGAAAATGGTACAGGAAGATGTATGCGTGTGTCTGTGTGTGCACATGCTGGTCATCTCTATATAGAGGGTATGAATAAATGATGAGCAACAATAGGTTGGCTAGTTAACTCTGATCTTGGAATTTCCCAAAGGGATTCCTAATTAGGGAGTTGTTGAATGGTACTAGAGAAAGTTGGGAATGGAAAGGGGGAAGATGAAAGCTGGTAGGTTTTTTGGCCACAGTCTTGGAGGTTTTAGCTTCCAGAATTCATTCAAGCGTTATGATTCAAAAGCATACTTAGGTGCTAAGTTAAAAACAAAAGTAAAGATTTCCATAAGCGGGGCCTCTACTATCTCTGTAAATGTCTCTTTTCGAAGTGAATTTCTATTCTGAAAGTTCTGCTTTTCATGCAGACTAAATTTGCCATGGTCTTCAAAAACCCTTCTCACTCTTTCTCTATGTTCCCTTTTCTCCCAACTCTCTGGTTATGAGTAGGAACTATGCATTATTTTACATATTACGTTCATGCTATACTTAAAGTCAGTAAGTTCTATATGTCACAATTTCTTTCCAAAGATTATTTAATATAGCTATCTACTATTTTTTTATTCAATGCCTTAAGCTTCAATTATTTATACCAATACAGTATAGTTCAAAGAGAATAGCAACTTTTCACTATTAAAACATGAAATAAAAGAAAATGAAAACCAAAACAAGTAAATAGGAAAAAGACGCAATCTTCAAGTGGAGCTTCAGTGAAAGTTAGTAGAAATCAAGTAGCACGGCAACAGGAAACAAAGCTTACGTTTTCTGCAGGACAAAACCAAAATATTGTTCTAAGTTATTTTAATCCTATGGCTCTTAGACATAATATACAAGATCAAAAAAGGAATAAACAGCATAAAATATAAATCCACATAAAATTCCATCCACGAAGCTAGGCACCTGAAAATCAATTCTAAATGCTCACATTTTAGTGTAGCACCCAACAGGAACAGACACAAGAAAAATTCAGATGCTAGATAAGATTTCAGCCTCAACCTTGTAGACCACAGATAAAATTCTAAGGCCAGAACCATCTGAATGGACCCCTCCTCGTGGCCCAGGGCATTCCAGAGTTAACCTGAGAAGCTAGTTCCAGCCATGATGGAAGAGGGGAAGGACAGTCCTCATTACAGTTTCCAACATCAGCATCAACACAGACCATAAGTCTGATAAGAAATACGTACATTCTATTCCCTCTGAGGCCTGCTACTTGGAGGCTTCATCTAGATGATAAAATCTTGGTGTCCACAACCCCTTATTGAAACTCAGACATTCCTTTCTGTTGATAATAATGCTTTCAATCAGTTACCAATCAGAAAATTTTCAAATCTACCTATGACCTGTAAATGATTGGTTACCAATCAGTTGATTGGTTACCAATCAGTTATCAATCAGAAAATTTTCAAATCTACCTACCTAAGCCCAGCCCTCTCCTCTCAGGCTTTCAGCTTTGAGTTGTCCTTCCCTTCTAGATCAAGCCAATGTAAATCTGATATGAACTGACTGATGTCTCATGTCTCCCTAAAATGTATAAAAGCAAGCCGTGCCCTGATCACCTTGGGCACATGTCATTAGGACCTCCTGAGGCTGTGTCACTGGTGCATTCTTAACCTCAGCAAGATAAATGTTCTAAATTGACTGAGACCTGTCTCAGACACTTTTGAGTTTACAGCCTTCTGATAAATAATCGAAAATTAAGGTAATTTACCTAATGATTAATTTCAAATGTATCTTTTACCAAATAAGTGTACAGAGAAAGGTGATCATCATAAAGAACGTTTACACAGTAAATAACTTGGAAAAACCCCGCTGTCCTAGAGCTATTGACTGATGGTACTTATGCCAATATATGCAAACAGAGGAGACCACAGGCACTGGTAGAAACAACACTGCTCCGTCCCACCCAGGTGGGCTAATACTAGAGAACTGATGCCATGAATATACTTGGGAGCTTCCAAAAAAGTTAATTGTGGAGTCCTGATAAGATGCTTAAGCAACAACAAGGAAGGGGCCCCAGATGGGGGAGAACAATGAATAACTGTTCTGAGAAATGCTCATTACAAGCAACCTGTGGACACAATGACCTTCCATACATAGCCCCAGTAGCATGACTTTGGTCAGCATGTAGCCCCTTCCAGCACAGCCCTGTAAAATTTCCCTCCAGCCCTTGCCTCTCTGCAGACAGCCCCTTCTCTGTTGTAATGCCCATTGCTTTCTTGCAAGGTATCTTCATACTTCTCTAATAAATCTGTCTTTCTTTACTTATGACTGACTTGGTAAATTCCTTTACCACCCATGACACAGGCCCCCGCTAGTAGTACCTGTGACATTAATTTTGAAGATAAGAAATCCAATAAGGGAGTGTTCTGAATAAAAAATAAAAAAGATATCATGAGAAAAGGGTGCATAGCAATCAAGGAACTCATTGAATTAAAAATGAGTATCTTTAATTTGGAATCAGAATGAAATCAGAATGATTTCTGGTTTGGATTCAAGGATAAGCTGAACAATGAAATGAATTCATCAAGAAATATTCATTTATTTATCAACTTGTGCAAATTAGACTAACACAGAATTAGGGAGATGGGAGAGCTCCCTGGACCCCTTCACAGGATTTGTGAAAAGGCATGTGGCTCACTTACTCAACTGCTGTGCTCAAACCTCTTGCAGGAGTGGGAGCACAGAGGCAAGTGGGTGCTGGGGCCAGGGTGAGTGCTTTTGGGCTCCAGACACATGGTAGCTTCTAGGGGTCTGTTACAATGAATGCTCGTTTAGCAGTTAGGAAAAGTATGCACAGCAATCAAGGAACTCATTGAATTAATGAGTTAATTCCATGAATTGCCAAGTGTTAAGAGGCTCAGTGGGGTGTCAAGGTAATAGTTGTTTACACCCTGCCCTCTTGGGACCTGGGTCCTTGTCCAGCATCCAGGAAGAATGAGGTCACACAGACTTAAAGGATGGTGAATGTGGAGGTTTTATTGAGTGATGGAGATGGGCTCCCAGTGGGATGGGGAACTGGACAGGGGATGGAGTAGGTAGGTAATTTTCTCCTGTAGCATGGCTGTCCCAGCTGAACCCCTCTCCAACTGTCCAGCTGCCTCTTTGACGTTTAGTCACTCCTTTTCTCTTTCTTTGCCATACCACTCTGCTCCTCTGCCAGAGGAGTTGGGGGTTTTTATGGGTACAGGATTGGGGTGGGAGGCATGGTGGGCTAGGATGGTTTGGAAAATATAACATTTAAGTGGGAAAACAGGGACAACCGTTCTCATTTAGGGCCATGGTTTCCAGGCTTGAGGATGTGGCCTTTGCTGGGGAATCACCCTCTTCTACCCAGTATTTCTCTGCCTCCTGACTGTATCATTAGGATTTTATTGCCCACTAATTTCAAGCCATACCCTGATACTTTTAAAAAGTGTAGTAGCTTATAACTATAGTTATGCTAAAGGAAAATATGATGGTAATGTCCTGTGAAAAAATAGACACAGAATGAGTAGTTGGAGAGAAGAGGGTGGACACAAGCAGGCAGGTGCTTGTCTTTGGATGAAAACCCTGGATTCCTGAACGGCGATGGTGAACATGTTGAAGATGGCTAAGCTATCACAATTTCTATAGGTCTTCTTGGACTACATTTATTTGATAGGAAGGAGAGCCTTTACATTTAAAAAAATTAATATGTAACTCAAGTTACCATTTGTTTAAATTCCAGAAGGCTTCCAGCAATGTGATTCACATAGCTAGCTAGTTACTCCTTGGAGAAAACTGGCAAAGAATCTGGCACCATTGTTATGCCCTCTAGTCATGCAAACAGATGACAGGGGGAAATTTCAGCTTCTCAACTTCAGTGGTGTGAAAGGAAAACAAAAACTGGGACCCCCAATTCAGAAGGCCAAAAAGGAAAAAGCTGAGAGCTGAGTCATACAAGAAGCTGCCTTTCCTATTTTTCCTAAGCAGATAACTGGAGATAAAAGGTTAAATCCTAATCTATGTTCACCTTATCTTATGTAAAGTGCAAATTTACTAAGCATGAGAGAAATATATAATTGGTTGTTCCCTTATCTGTTCCTTCTCTCATGCACTACGTGGGTTACCACAGCCTTCCTCTTTCTTCTCCAGCTCACATTTCCTCTTTTAATACTGAGGCCCTCATCATTTTTTTTGTAGAAAGGCACAGACCACAGTTTCTGTGATTCTATGTTTATTTCTTCGGGGCATGTACTTAACCTTGGCAAAATAAACTTCTAAATTGAGCAAAACTTGTCTCAGATACTTTTTGGTTTACAATAGGAATGAATGTCCTGAACTATCTAAATGCTCTCCTTGAGGTTACTCACAGTTTGTGGTTTTGGTCAACCTTAAAGCTAAATGAATTGGAGTATACATACGTATACTTTTTATGGTGTTAGAATAGGTTGAGGTTGTTTTTCTAAGACACCTTAAGGAATCTATTATCTCCCCTTGTCAAGCACTTAACACAGTCTAAAGCAATGTTCTCTTTACATATTTCTTTTTTTTTTTTTAATTTTTTTTTTTTATTTTTTGAAAGAAAGAAAAAGAGAGGAAAGAAAGTGAGAGTGAAAGAAAGAAAGAAAAAGAATGTATGAGAGAAAGAAAGAGGAAGAAAAAGAGGGAGAGAGAACAGGATTCTTGTTCTACTGCCC
>CAUYLG010072139.1:0-26351 GCA_963573385.1 Cacajao melanocephalus
TGCTGCTGCAGCCTCAGGTGCTTTATGCTTTTTTTTTGAGACACAGTCCATTCTGTCACCAGGCTAGAGTGCAGTGGTACGATCATGGCTCATTGCAACCTCAATCTCCCAGGCTCAAGCGATCCTCCTGCCTCAGCCTCCCAAGTACCTGAAACTACAGTTGTGCACCACCATGCCTAGCTAATTTTGTATTATTTGTAGAGACGAGGTCTCACTATGTTGCCCAGGCTGGTCTGGAACTCCTGGGCTCAACTGATCTGCCGGTCTCGGCCCCCCAAACTGCTGGAATTACAGGCGTGAGCCACTGTGCTTGGTCAGATACTTTACACATTTGTCTAACCCGCTCTAACCCGTCATATTGGGTGTCATCCTCAGGAGGAGAAGCAGCCTTGCCAGCATCACCCAGCCAGAAAAGGGCAGTGCCAGACGCAAATCCAGCCCTGCTGGCTCCCAAAGGCTCTGTGCTTTCCGCCACACCCTGCCTCCCCGAGGCAGAGAACGTCCATAGGGCACTAGCAGGCAGTGCAGCCTCCTGACAAATATTAGGCAAGACACATCCTTGGAAGGCCAGGTAGGGAAAAGTATAGGCTTTTTCTGGGGACAAAGAAATCATTGTGCAGATATGGTTTCCTGGGGATACACTTCACCTCCGTCATTTGGCTGCAGCAGAAGAGAGAGCTGCTGAGGGCCACTCCAACAGCTGTGGGACAAATATCCCACCTGGCTGCAGACCGCTGGGACGAAGGGGCCATGCAGCCTGGCTAACAGCAGCCTGCTCACCCGCTGCAGCCTCCCTGGGCTTCCCTGACAGTCTATGCAAAGGCATCTGATGGGATTGCAAAGATCTTGAGCCCTCCGGCACTCTCCGCTCAGTTAGAGGGCTGTGTCTGCATTAAAAGTGATGTGCAAAGACCCGGGCAGGCGAACACACACCACAGAAAACCCGTCTGTGGCAGCTTACACAAGGGTATCTTTAACACTGGACTCTACGGTAGAATCAGTGATTCCCAACAATATCTGAGGCTGAGGGAAGGAGGGAGGTGGGAATTGATTCTCTGAGACTCCACCTCACCGGAAAGCACAGCCCTAGCTTGAAGTTGCTCAGACAAGATTCTAGAATGAGAGGTAGGGAGGTGGGGAAGCATCATTCCCAGTAGGGTGTGGGCACAAGGTGCAAAAAAGCCCTCTGGGAAGGGCACAGCCAGGGCCACAACCCCGAGGCATCTGCTAGGTGGGAAAGGGCAGCCTCGGCCTCACATTGATGCACAGGCCCCACTGACAAGTGCTTAGATGTGCACAGCCCTGCACCTCCCTGAGCCACACGATCAGTCTGTTAGACAGGCTGGGAAGGAAGTATCATTTGGTTTGTATGTGAGGTCACTGAGGCTGAATGCACCAGCCTGTAGGGAGCAGAGCTAGTGCTTGAACCCAGATTTGCCACTTGAAGCTCAAGGCCTCATCCACTACCAATCAACCAACCGAGACTGCGCTCCACCTTAGCTTTCAAACGCTCACTGAGAAGCTGGACAGAGGACTTGTGTTCTGGAAAGCCTCTGGTTGTCTCGGGAGCCCATTTTCGTGTCTAAGAGGGATACATGTGGGCACTGACTGGTAACTGATGTGTTCTGACGCAGAGGAGCCTCGTGCCCCCGGGAAGTGCTTACCCCTTCCATGGGCGCGATGAGCAGGTCATACAGGGCACGGAGTGGGGGCTTGGCGAACGAGCTCTGCCTCCTGGGAAGAGAGGAGGTCCCATCCTGGGTCAGTGACACGGTGTTACTGAACAGGCTCGTCATGCTCTGGCAGCTCCTGGGGAAGGAAGGGCCGAAGGATGAATCAGGGCCACTCAGGCAGGTGAGGACTCACCCCAGCCCTCCCAGCCATGCCCCTGTATGGAAGGCGGGCTGAGGCTTCACAGCAGCACCGCCGCCAGCCTCCCTCCCAGCTCCGTCCCCTTCTCTTCCCTTTCAGGTAAGTTTCACACTACAGTGAGCACTGTCAGAAACCGCAGGGTAAACCAGCTGCACACAACAGCTTACATTTCTATGGAGTTTTTTCTACATAATCAAATGTCCCTAAGTGCTGTTCAAAGGATTTAATTACATCCTGTGTGGAGCAATTGTGTGCAGGCAAACGTGAGGACCATTAGAAATCAGGGACAGCCACTAAGCTGATGAGGACAGTGACCTAATGCCAGTTAATTTACCACGTGGGGGCTGTAGACAGGACAAGAGCATGTCAGCCCCCACCTTGGGCTCAGAGCAGCCACTGGGCACCCACCTGAGCACCAGCACAGGCTCTGTGGCAAGGCAGTAGAAACCCTTGGTCCCATGGCCTCATTGGGAAGATGCTAGGAGCGGCTGACCAGGCAGCAGCTGCAGAGTGGGTCGGTTTGAGTATGGCTGTGTAGCTTTGTTTCGCTTTTCAATTTCTGTTCCAATGTTTCTGGGCATAGATTAATACAGAAGCATTTTCAACCCCAAGGACCCCAAGTTTCATACTACCAACATGGGATGAGAGCATTCACTGATTCATTCATTCACTCATTCATTTGGAAAATTTTCCCCAACTGCTGGCTGTCTGCCAGGCACTGGCATAGTCTCTAAGAACCTACAGAGGACAAAATGCACAAATAAGCAGAAGAGGAACAGGGAGGGGAAACAAATCCATTTCCAATGCAGCAGCAGGCTGCCCACGTGCATCCTCTCAGAACCCGCCCTGTGGCCTGGCCAGGGTGCTGCACCACAGCCACCAGTGACATTCTCTATCTATTGGACAGTCAGTGATTTTTTTTTTTTTTTGAGACAGACAAGGTGTCATCCTTCCTGTAGAAGATAGCTTAAAAAGAGAGAGAGAGAGAGAGAGAGAGAGAGAGAGAGAGAGAGAGAGAGAGAGAGAAGGTGGTGTTCCGTGGCTCAGGCTGGAGTGCAGTGGTGCAAACACAGCTCACTGCAGCCTCAACCTCCTGGGCACAAATGCTCCTCCTCCCACCTCAGCCTCCTGAGTAGGTGGGTCCACAGGTGTATACCATGACACCTGGCTAATCTGTACATTTTTTTTAGAAGAGATGGGGTCTCACTGTGTTACCCAGGATTGTCTTGAACTCCTGGGCTCTCAAAGTGTGGGGATTACAGGTGTGAGACACCACACCCTACCACCAGTGACCTCTTCACCTTGATTCAGACACTGTACACAGTGTTGGATTTCTGCTACATATTCTACGATCCTTATGGGGAAAGACCCTGCCTTAAACCAGATACAGATGCTGTCTAGTTGACAGCAACTAGATTGTTGCCTAAGAAAAATACAGAAGGCTGTTCCTCTCTGCTGGTCCAGACCAGGAACTGTGATATCAAAATAAATTATTTGAAAGATTCAGTGATGTGTTTTCCAGGTAAGGCTTCCACCCCCAGCTCTCTCCCACTCTTCCTGGCAATGCACCACTTGACCTAAATTCTAGGGTCGTGCTAAGCCAAGCTCTCGGCACCCTCAGCCTCCAGCCTGGTGCCTGCGAGAGGAGAGCAAGGCAGCAGGACTTGGAGGGCCGGGGAGCCCACTCACGTCCACTCCCTGGCCTCGCTCACTCTGGAAATGTGTAATTACAAGTGACGAGGGCCGAAGCATGTCTTTGCCATCAGAGACCGTGAAGCACAGATAACCCTGGAGTGACACTAGGAGGCTCACTTAATTCCACAGAATACACTGCAAAGAGCAATTCTCCCCTCAAGGAGAGACTTCCAAATTGCTCTCCTGAGCAGGCGCTTTGGCATGACATGCGGTGTCTGTCACGGCACTGTCTGTTACCACACACATGTATTGTCAGCAGACAGGGAGCAAGGCCCCGAAGAGCCCAGGCTGCCATCCAGACAGCAGATGGGTGGCAGCAGGAGCAACAGGCGCCCTCTTCCTATGTACCTCATGTTTCACAGTCTAGATGATGACCTGGACTGTGGGCACATGTACCCCCAGCTTGAGGCGCCTGAGTCTGATCAGTCCAGCTGGGGGGGACCAGGAGGAATGCTGTGCCCCCAGACAATGCTGTGGCCTGAGGTCCTCAAGATGACTGATGGGGACACTCCACAAACCTTCGAGGCCCTTTGGCTTTGAACTGAAAAGGCTCCTACTAGAGAAAGAGACGCCAGCTCTAGGGAGTTCTCAGGACAGCCCCAGCTGTCCAGGGAGACCCAGGACTTCCTTCAGCTGCTCCAAAGCGTGGCTGCTTACTCCAACGTATCAGAACCAAACACCCGGCCCAGCTGACCCTCCCTGAGGAGCACAAGGTGTCAGGCTGGGCAGTCCCTGGAGGTCTGGGCAGGACACCCCTACTGCTAATGCTGAACTGCACAAGGAAGTGCCAGGGAAGTGCTGGAGTCTGATGCCAGCCAGCAATTCAAGAGGAAAATGTCTGGAGGGAAGCCGTGGACAGACCTGCTGAGCTCGAATCCCAGCGTTGGGCACGTCATTTACCCCTGGGCACTGCTTCATGCCCTGCAGTCAGGGGCAGCATCACCAAGGGGCAGGGAGTGTGGGGCCTGGAGAGGAAGGCTACGGCGCAAGCAGAGCCAGGCAGGGCTTGGGCGTGTGAGCTAGAGACAGGCCTGGGGCGGGAAGGCAGAGACCAGGCTGCAGATTCCAGGGCCTAAGTGCTGACGGTGGTGGTGTCTTTTTAATGAAAATGCCATGAGTACCAGAGGCATTTCAGGGGCCCACTGGCACCAACCCATCCCACATATGTCACTGCCCATGATGTGCCAGACACTGTGGGTGCCACCCAGGCCACGGGTCTTTGCCCTGGGTTCCAACGGTGGTGGGGCAGTGCCAGGGACAAGTCCCTGACTCTCACTGCTGGTGGAGCTGAGCTGAGGGAAGTCTCTTTGGGACAGCACCATTTGATCTGGGCTACAAGGGTCAATTTGGAGGTAGCCTGCCTGGACAAAGTGGAGGTCATTCTGAACAGAGGAACCACACAGGGAAACAGAGACTGGGGTGGTTGGGGCAGTGAGTGTGAGGGGTCATGCGGACGGAGGGCTGGGGACACAGGCTGAAGAAGAAAGTGGGCCAGATGGGCCTGGGCAGAGGCTCTGGAGTTATCTATAGGGAGAAGCAGTACCTCTTACCTCTTTAAACAACCAGGATTGCCTGATCAGGAAGTTCCTCTCCCTAGGCTACCAATTATTTCCTAGGGGATGAGCGTAAGAAGGCCAGCTGTGTCTATACCCCTCCCGTGAGAACATTCCCCCCTGCCCCCCAGGGCTGGGTTTTGCAGAGTAGCCATGATCAGACCATATGCCACCCTCACCCTGGGCTAACTTCAGTTGGGAAGCCAGTCAGATGCTTTGACCAGGGCTGGGAAACATGCAGCCATTTAAGGCACCTGTCTGATCTGGGGATATTTCCTGAAAGACCCTCTCTGGACATCTGGGTATGTTCCCAGGCAGTGCAGATTCTTTAAGAACCAGATCCCACACAAGATCATCTTGATGCCAAGAGCTGGGAGAAAAAAAAAGAAGAACCAGATCCTAATGGGGTGGGCAGGGCACCCGAGCTACAGCAAAGGCTCTGCCTCTGAGCCTCAACTGAGCACCCCCTGCCTGGAACTTGACCTGATCCTGCTCTCTCCAGGCCACCAAGCCCACCTGTGCCCCAGCAGCACTTGCTGGCCTGTGCCCCTGGGATGCCACATCAAGTGCTAGCTCTCAGCCTCCCACCCTGGCCCTTCCTGCAACCTGGCAGTTCACAGACCAACTATCTCTGGAGCAACAGTTCCTGGGCACTGACCCTGGCCAGCCCAGTCTGGGTGGGCCCAGCAGGACCTGGCCACAGGGCCCCTTGCACTCAGGCAGGCGGTCCTCTGAATACGCCTCTGATCTGTGCTGCTAATCAGTGGGGGACATCTGTCCCTAGAGATATCCTTTTCAAAATAAAAACAAAAGCCTAGAAATAGTCAGTTGGTAATTATAAAACAGACAACAAACAAAAAAACCAGCGAGCCTGAAACCATGATTTGAGGTCAAAGTAAATCCATGAAGACTTTCTCCCTGAGCAGGAGGCGTCTGTGGCCAGCCGCCGGGCCCTGTGGCAGCAGCCTTCTCAGGCCTGCATCTGCTGGGCCCTGTGCTGCCTTCCTGCCCATGCCTATTCCTTAGCAGCTCTTCAGGCAGCAGCGACCTCTGGTTTCTCCAGGCTAGTGGCCCTGGTCCACCTTGACAGCAGCCTCAGTAGCTGGTCCCCACTGGGGAACTGCCCTGGGAGTGATAGGCTCAGGGGCAGAGAATGGGAGTGTTGGGGGAGGGAGCAGGCAGGAAACCAAGGCCAAGAGCGACTGATGGTCCCTTGAACCCTGGGAGCCCTCCGCCGGAGGTGCGCGTGTGCGGAAGGTGTCGGGTTGGGACTCCGAGGACAGGATGTGGCAGGACACAGCCCCTCTCTGGCTGCATGGGTGAACCTGAGGTTTCCTTGCCTCCGCCATCATTAGTGCTGCTGCTGCCTTGTGCGGACTGCTGGGAGCTGGTAAGGGCTTGCACATGCAGCTTCTGTTCTCACTGCAACAGTTCAAGCAACCCACTGCAGCTATCTTACTGGAATACCTCTGCCTAGAGATCTGCATAAAGATATATTCCCAGTAGCATGAAACAGCAAAGCAGCCAGCTCCTTAGCCCTGAGCCTTACTGTTCACAGATGGGAGTGGACCACCAGTTTGCCTAGACAGGTCACCAAAGAGCTGTGAGTCTGGCAAGGCATGTCACTTTCTACTTTCCTCTTTTCCTTGCTGGTAAAATAAAGGGTTGAGCTAAAGTTCTTGTAGCCCTCTTCTAGGTTTTTTTTTTTTTTAATTTTTTTACTGATGATCAATCCAACTGGAACTTCTAGTTTTAGACAATGAAAAATCTCCTCTATCTAGGAAAGCCCTCAACCCCTCTACTGAGCCTCAGCCCTTCCTGTGTCTCCCCTGTGTGGGAACCAGGCATGGGACAGTTAGGGTGCAGGCACAGCTTTCTGGTGTTGCAATCTGCCCAGGAGAGTTGGCACTGCTAATATGTGTCCTTGTGGTGAAGTGTGGTTTTGGGCCTCAGAGTCACAGTGGCTGGCAGCGGGTACCCTGGACTATGAGCCCCAGGCAGCAGAAGGCTCACAGCAGCTGACAGGTGTGCACTGGAGTGTGAGGGACGACCTGCTCTCTGCCGCCCTCCTTCCCGCAGCATCACGACAACATAGTGCTTCACAGCTTCATAGAAGAACAGCCACCAAGGGCACGGGGGCTCCTCGAGGCAGCACCCTAGAGCACATATAGTATCACTCCGATCTCTATAGGCCTTTCACCCTAGCTGACTTCTGCTTCAGCTCTCTGGACTCCGGAGGACAGTGCTTTTTGCTTGCTAGAATGGGAGCGCGGAAAGGGGTGGAAACATGCTTCCCACGTGGCAGGAGTGTGAGCTGCAGCAGGGGCTGTGCTGCCCAGGTAGGAATGAAGGAAGCCCAGAGAGGGAGGGCACACATGTACCCCACTGCCAGCACAGCCAGGCCTGCCATGGCAGCCTCACCCGCTCAGGGCCTGTGAGGTTACTCCTCCTTTTCAGATGAGGAACCAAGGACCAGAGAGAGCAAGAGACCTGCACAAAGCCACCAGCTGGTGGGGATCAGGACTCCCACTTGGCAGGGTAGGGGCTTTTGCTGTGCTCTCCCAGCCGCTGAGTCCCTAAAGATGGTATGACAGTGGGCGGCCCCTCTTGGGGGCTGCGGCTCCGGGTTTCACAGCTGCACAACTCCAGGGCTCCAGCAGGTGGCACTGGCTCACTTTTCTCACCGCCCGGCCCGTGGCTGCCGGGACCCAGTTGGGCTAATTGACAGCCTAGCTCTCAGCAGAGAATCTTCTCACCCCACACTGTTTTTATTAGTTCATTCTTTAGATGATGTTTACTACCCTACTTCGGGAATGTTTTCATTTTCTCCACAGCACACAGTCTGTGTGGTGGCAGGAAAAAGAGAGGGCCCAGCATGCAGAGAGCGGTGAGGCCACAGAGCGTCTGTGAAGAGCAGCCGAGGGGCACAGGCATCAGGGGTGTGGCCCTTGTCTCTGGAATGGTGACAAACACCAGCTGGGCTGGACTGCCCTCACTGCTCACGAATCTCTCCTTCAGGGAGGATGAAGGGATCTATTCCTGAGGCAGGAGGAAGCCAGTGCAAATCCCCCTACCCCAACACACACACACACAGTCACACACACACACACACACACACACACACACACACACACATTCCCCTCCCCCAACACTACCCTCCCCAACACACACTCCCCTCCCCCAACACACACACTCCCCTCCCCAACACACACACACACACACACACACACACAGCTTTCTCAGGCTCTCACACTAAGCCAGAGAGCAAAAGGACCCACTCTGCTTGGGCCAAACAAGTTCTTTCAGGCAGCTGGGACCCGGTGGACCTCCCTGTGGAGTCTGCCCGCCCTGCCTTCTGTGGGGCAGGCTGCCACCTCAACCCGCTCTGCTCTGTCGCCTGGCTTCCAAGGCAGCGTTTCTGAAGCAGTCTGGGCTTGAGGAATCAGGTCTCCCACGTGCAGAACAGCACTGCCTCCTTGGGAGGAAAGCATCTACATGGGGTCAGCAGATGAAGAAACGGGCTTGACTCTCCCTCAGCCAAGGCTAAGAAAAGGGCTCTGGCTCAAGCCTGAAGACGACCAGGATGGCGGGGCCCACCTAGCCCTGACGTTCCGGCCCTCCTGTCTCTGCAGTAGGGCTGACCAGGTGGCCAGGAGGAAGGAACAATCATGCTAGAGCTTGGTACAATCTCGAAGAACCTCACTGGCTGGCTGGGGCTGCCCGCTCCGTACACATCGACCCAGAGGCAGACACTACCGTGGGGGGCAGCGCTGTTAGACTGCCGGGGGGGAGGGGCAGCTAGGAAGGGTGCCACCTGAGGAACACATGAAGAGGTGACCTGAGGGAAGGCTTTGCTCCTCATAGCACCAAAGAGAAAGGTGGTGCCCATTTACTTGTCAACACGGGCTGGGTACCTTCTTGGTGCCCCTGGGAAAGCTGCAGGGGGACTTCAGTGAACGGAGAGCCTTGGTCCTTGCCCTCCCTCTAAGGCAGCAACATCAGGGGCAGGGCCCTGCTGCCCCGCACAGTCAGGCAGCAGAAAGCCTGTGGCCTGAGGGGGACCCTCTGCTCTCTGGGGAGCCCAAGGCCTAGTGCTGTGTGGCATCAGCCATGAACCCTCATCTGGTTTGTGCCCTCTATCCCAGAAAGACAGACACTGCACAGAGCACCAGTCCAGGGGCCACCAGAGCAGGACTCTCCCCAGGTCAGAGATCCGCAGGAGTCAGGGAGGGGCCTCAGTGGTGGTGGCTCGTTCAAGGTGTGGCTGCCATTTCTCAGCCCTGTCACTTCTCCTCTGATCACACACATGGTCCTCACCTTCTCAGGATGTCTTTATTATGTATATTCTCCTGCCATGCCCTTCTGTGCTGCTCCATGGTCAGGCTGCCCTGGGGGGATCCCGCCTGTGCCCCTCACTCGCTCACCTGCTCACACTCACTCTGGGCTGGAGCTTCCTGCCTCACCAGCGAGGACTGCACCTGGCAGCCGTGAGTGTAGCTCTTGCTCTGCTGGGATTGAGCTACCTGGAAAATCTTTGGCTCCTTCCTCCCTCAGCTGAGCCCTAACCAGGATGCTCCCAAGTCCCCTCTGGGGCTCTCAACTGAGCTGCATCTTCTGAGAAAGCTGGCCTGAGATTTGAACCTGAGTTTTAAGACATCAATGGAAAAATGATTTGGCAAATCCATTATATTCAAGCAACCAGAGATGCCTCAATTCAATTAAAAAACAGGATTCTGAAAGCATTCAGTGACTTCCCTCCATGAACATTCTCACACGAAAGGTTGTCTCCTCTGGGAGATGAACCTGGCGAACACTGCATTTTAAGTACTTATGTAATAAGCTGCGGGCACTTCTGCCTGTTCCTCTCCTTAATTGCCATGTGCCTGGCTGCCCCTCCAGAGAAGAACCACAAAGCTCGGCAGGGGCACCCAGGGACCCTGGCTCTTCTGGCGGTGCCTGGCTCCTCTCAAGCCCAGGAATGAGTCTGGAGCTACGTGTGGCTTCTTTCCCCTGGCTCTTGGACTGTCCTGGGCGTGATGGGTCCGTGGTAGGTTCCCTGCCTGCACTAAGGGTTGTGGCACACGCCTCCACCAAGAGGGCCTGCACCCGCCCTCCTGCAGGAGCCACGCAGCAGTTGGTGGTGCCTGGCCTCTGCCCACTCTGGGCACTGTGCTGTGGCCGTCTGCTCTTTGCTGTAATGGGTGTGAGGCTCTGGGGCCAGGCCTGGAGATGCTCACCTTAAAAGAACCTGATGCTCAGGCCAGCCTTGCATAGGCTTTTCCTGCTAACCCCGCTCAGAGGTCAGAACAAAGGCCTGAGCCACGCAATCACTGCGGCGGGCTTCTCGAGTGCTCAGGGATGGAGAGAAGAAAAGACAACCCCGTGTGTGGCAGCCTGCCCAGCTGATGCACACCCAACAATACAGCAAAACCCCCATCCAAAGGGCTTTGTACTTTCAAGCAATTTGTGGGTCCAAGCCTGTCCCTGAAAACAAACCTGTGGGGTCTAATTCACTCGTTCACAGAGAACCTCCAGAGCTGGATTAGTCAGAGTCGTCTGAAGACAGAATTCACTGCCTCGGGAGGTAATAAGCTCCCTGTCACGAGAGGAATTTAGGCAAAAGGTGGGTGATCACTTGGCAAGGGAGTTAGATGGATGGGGGCCTGTGGGGCTGCAGCACCATCTCTGGAGTCTGGCAGACCCAGCTCCTAATGCTGGCTCTGTGATTTTTCAGCCGTGAGACCCTGGGCAACTAATTTACCTTGTGTAAACCTTGGTGTCATCATAGTACCCCTCATGGTTGCTGTAGGGACTAAGATAACACATGTAAAGCACTTAGCACAGTGCTGAGTGCTGGGAAGTAATCAACAGACACTCACTGCTGTCATTATCATTTTTGTCCCTCCCTCCCTTCCTGCCTTCCTCCCTTCCTCCCTTCCTTCCTTCCTCCCTTCCTTCCTTCTTCCCTTTCTCCTTTCCTTCCTTCCTCCCTTCCTTGAGCAACTGCCTGTACTTACTTAACACAAGGCAGCCTGCTAGGCTCCTTGTGGGATACAGAGATAAATCAGAAGTGACTGAGCCTGGGGCGAGTGCACAGCCTGGGAGGGGAGAGGGCATGGACACAGGTGACAAATGCAAGGTGCAAGATGGTGGCTCCCTACCCACAGATAAAACACCAGGAAGTTTTAGAGAAGGGAGAAGTGATTTCCAGTTGGGGCAGTCCAAGGTGGATTTGTGAAAGATGCTGTGTTTGAGACAGTACCTCAGAGGAAAGCCCTCTTTAGCCATGACCCCATGCCCAAGTGAAGACCCTGAGATGTGAATGGGCAGGTCCGGGGTTCCTTTGGGTTAGGACAGAGGGTGTGGGGAAGTGGAACAGGAAATGTCAAGCTCCGCACTTACACCCAACTCCACTAGAGCTCCTGTGACTCCTGGCAAGAGAGGGACACAATCAAAACTGTGCCCCAGCCAGAGAGGAGGACAGCGAAGACCGTCAGCCTGCTCCAGGTGGGTGGCAGTGGGATCAACGTGAGGGAGAAAGTCGCATCCAGTGAGGGAAGATCTCATCTCTGCCCCTGATGAGAGGGAAGACTTGGGGCAATTCACCCGCTGAGCACCAGCAGCCGATTGAGGCTGTTGATAGGTATCAGAATAGGCAGGGAAGATCCTTGCCCAGAACAGTCATAGGGAGGTGAACATGGATGGAGATCAGCCACGGCATGCTCTGCATGCCCACATTTAATGCGGCACAGGTGACCTGGAGGTCAGGGGTGGAGAGAACACTTAGCTCCTTACTGGGGCCAGAAGCCTCAGAGGCACCAAGAAGCAGCAGGGAACAGGGATGCAGGACTCCAGCCAGAAAGGTGGGTGTGCAACCTTGGGGGTTCAAAGCCAGGGCTATAGCTGTAGCTGACGGCAGACTGGGTCCCCACTCTGCATGTATTCAAAGTGTTTCTGGTGGCGTTGAGCGAGGTTGTACCAGGAAGAAGCATCAGTCTATCAGGTTTCTTGGTGGAGATTTGATCTTTTAGATCTTTTTAGTGGTTGGTTCACCCCTTAAAAAAGAGCCTTTGGTGCCACAGAAACCTCAGACTCATGGTAGGGAGAAAAAGAAACTACTAGCTACACAGCAGGATACATCTGGTCACTGTCACACTTATTGCATCCTAGGAACAACTCTGTCAGTAGGCGTGGTCACCTTCATTTTCCAGATAAAAAAGTAAAAAGCTGAAGGCACCTTCATAAAGAGCAGAACCAGGTTTCAAATCAAGATCTGGCTGGCCCCAGCGCCCGAGATTTCTCCTCTGCACCGTATGCTTCACCACAGACAAAGCCTAGTCCTGGGAAGACGGTGATGAGCAGATCGCTGGCCGACACTGGGCTTCTGCAGCACCGCTGTGGTGCGCCTCTGTATGGCCCTAAAGCAGGGTGGCCCACATGTATGTTCAGAAAGAACCACAGCCTGGCCAGGCACAGAGGCTCACATCTGTGATCCCAACACTTCAGGAGGCCAAAGCATGAGGATCACTTGAACCAGCCTGGGCCACATAGCAAGACCCTGTCTCTACAAAAAATAATTTCAAAAAATTAGCTGGGTGAGGTGGTGCACACCTGTGGTCCCTGCTACTCAGGAGGCTGAGGCAGGAGGATTGCTTGAGCCCAGGAGTTTGAGGCTGCAGTTAGCTATGATGGCACCACTATAACCCAGCCTGAGTGACAGAGTGAGACTCTGTCTCTGGAAAAAAAAAAAAAAAGAATTACAATTACACATCCGTGTAGATGCACACACAGCAGGACACACGTGTGCCAGGTCCCAGCTTACTGGCCAGGGTGGCCTTGCGGAGATGGCTCTTCTCTCCACTGTCCTGCTGACGCTTCCTTCCCCGCGCCTTCAGGAAATCCTCCTGTGTATTACAGTCACCGCATTCTCTCCCATCTGCACTGCAGGCCAGGCTTTCGTGCACGGATTTGGAGGGCAGGGCAGGCTCTGGGGGCACTAATGCTCGCCACTTTCAGGGCCTGACCCTCAGCGGTTGAGGGCAGAGGGGGAAAGGGCAGGGAAAAGCTCTGCAGGGCCTTCCTCTGCACCCCTCAACATGGCAGCCAGCTCCAGCTCCCCCAGAACCCCTCCACCCTGCCACTGGCTGCACACTTCATAACATGTGGCTGAGGTCCCTGTCCAGCAGAGAGCCTCCTGGGCGGGGAACCAGTAAGGTGCCGGGCCCATGTGATCCACCCAGCAGGACACACACACACACCCGTGCCACGTTGTGTGGGCACGCTGAGCACTGCGGCTGGCCCACTCCCACCTGGAACCTTCCTTTCTTTCTTTTCTCCCTGCCCTGCAGTCATGGAGCCTGGGCCCATGGGATAAAGATGCCTCTTTCTCCATCTAGCAGGACCCCAGTTTTTGCTGGTGATTCTCTGGAAGGATCCCCAAACAAGCTGAGGTTCTCTCTTGCTGATTCCTTATCCAGTCTCCTGTGAGAGACCCAGAGTGTATTGCAGGGCACTGGAGGGAAGTTGCAGAGACCTGAGGGTGGGCTCTGGCCCTGCTGTGCACCTCTCTTTGGAATAAGGAGACTTCTTTGTCCTCTGTTTTAGCTCTAGTCACTGCTCTCTGGACAATAACAAAGTCCATCTCCACATTGTGTTACACACAGATACAACATGGAAAATTAAAGATCTAGGATGCTTGTTGCACCAGTGGTGGCTACAGAAGTCAGGAAAATACTGGTTCTAAATGACTCTGGATGGGTGTACCTTAATACCAAGGCACTCCCTGTAGTCCGGGATCCAAGATGCAGGTCAAAAGCCTATCCTGTTCTTCCTTCTCTTTTCTACAGCAAATGAGATCTGCTGACTGCCCCAGGTCCAATCATATACACACATACCACATATACATACTATACGCACACACACACACACACACACACAAAACCCTGCACATACAAATATATACATCCATTCCTATAGTACCTCCCACCACACACACACACACACACACACACACACACACACACACACACACTTACATGCATGTGCTGGCCTACCAGTCCTCAGCATCATTCTCAAAGGGTAGGGCTGCTGCTCTGCCCCTGGGGCTCACACCAAGGTGAGGGTGCTAGCCAAGAGAAGAGCCTTTGTTTTTCATTCAATAGCTGTACCTACCCTGAGTTCAAAATGCAATTGTGTTTTCTGCCAATAGGCAAGAAGAAAAATAATGATTGCAGAGACCTCAAAAATGACAGCAGAACAAAGACCAAATCCTGGAGTGGCAAGGGAGGAAAACCTAAAGCCAAGTCTCACTTGACTTGCATTAGCTACAGTGGCCTCATTGCCAAATCAGTCCAGCAAACCACTCAGGAACAAAGGGGCCAAGGAATCCATCAAATCACCGAGCTAGAGAGCCCCTGGAGAGGGGCTTACTGCTCCAGCACACAGGCCCTACACACATGGCTGCTTCCACATCACCTCTGTTGGCTCTAGGGTACGAGCACTCCGCAAATGCTAACCACTATCACCAATCTGCAGAAAAGCCACTTCTCGCCATTCTGTTCAGTCACAAGCCAGTGCACCTCTTAGCCCAGATCCCTGGCCATACATGGGGCAGAGAGGGAGGCCGGGGACCCCACAGCAGGGCCGGGACAGGCTGGCAGGGAAGCTGCGAGGTATGTTTTCGCACCTGCTCATGGGCAGGTCTCCCTCCTCTCTGGCCTATGTGTGCTCAGCTATAAGATGTGAGGCTGCACTGAAAGTCTGCAAGGGAAGTTTGCACTGTTCTAACAAGGAAACCTTTGCCTCTGTGGTTCCCTCAGCGGCAGCTCCACTCTCTTGTGGGATGAAGGCCAGAGCCTCGCTTCCTGGGCTTCCGAGAGAGGCACCAGAGAACATGCAGTGTTGCAAACTTTCCTGGGCCTTAAGGGCTCACTGCATTGAAATGGGAACAATGCTGGGTATTTCCCTCATCCAATCTGCCCTTGGTGGCCTCTAAAGGGTCAGGACTGGAAGAGTCTACAGAGACCCCTTCAACTCCTTTGCTTTTCTGAAGGTGGGATTGGGTTGCGTCAGACCTTGCCAAGGGAGCTGGGTGCAGACTCCAGGGCTGTGGGCCTTGCTGCTCCCCACTCAGTCGCCAGGGCTGGGCACAGTACTCAGCCTGGCTGGGGCACAGATGGTGTTGTGTAAGTGAATCGACAAATTCATCTACAGTACTGTGCTCACTGGAGCTACTGCAGGGCTGCTCAGAAGGACAAAAACCATCTTTCCAGGCCGGGCGCGGTGGCTCATGCCTGTCATCCCAGCACTTTGGGAGGCCGAGGCAGGCGGATCACAAGGTCAAGAGATCGAGACCGTCCTGGCCAACATGGTGAAGCCCTGTCTCTACTAAAAATATGTAAAATTAGCCGGGTGTGGTGGTGTGTGCCTGTAGTCCCAGCTACTCGGGAGCCTGAGGCAGGAGAATTGCTTCAAACTGGAAAACGGAAGTTGCAGTGAGCCGAGATCACGCCACTGCACTCCAGCATGGCGACAGGGCGAGATTCCGTCTCAAAAACAAAAACAAAAGCAAAAAAACCCCATCTTTTCAAAATGAGCACTCCGCCACTCAAAATGCACACCACCCCAGGCCCAGGGTTGACAAGCTAGGGCCCCAGGTATACCCGGCTTGACCCTTTTCTTCCATAGTGCCGAGGTGTTGGGGGACTGGTTCTGACTGCTGGAGTGCCTGCAAGCAGGTCACCACGGATGCCTGACAGTCTTTTGGAAGCTCTCTCATGTGAAGGACTTGAGGTAAGAAGGGAAGAAGGATGGAAGAGGCTACAACCCAAGGTGGCCAACAGCTGTTGCACAGGCACACAGACATCACATTCCTTCCAAAGTTTCTCCCCGAGGTTATCTTTTTTTTTTTTTTTTTTTTTTTTGAGATGGAGTCTCACTCTGCCGCCAGTCTGAAGTGCGGTGGCGCGATCTCGGCTCACTGCCACCTCAGCCTCCCAGGTTCGAGCAATTCTCCTGCCTCAGCCTCCCAAGGAGCTGGGACTACAGGCGCACGCCACCACGCCCAGCTAATTTTTTGTACTTTAGTAGAGATGGGGTTTCACTGTATTGGCCAGGGTGCTTTCGATCTCCTGACCTCCTGATCTGCCCACATCGGCCTCCCAAAGTGCTGGGATTACAGGCGTGAGCCAATGCACCCGGCCTCCCCCCACGTTACCTTAAGAATTTAAGTTTAGCACTATTCTTCCGACTTTACTCAAAACAGCAGAAACCCACCAATTGTACAGTGCCTTCCATGCATGAAGTCGGTTAGTGTGTGATTTATACGTTGGCGCCTTTATTCCCACATTACAGGAAGCCTGCAGGGTAAGAAGCCACCGCCATTTCACAGATGATGAAACTGAGGCTGACAGAGGTGAATCTGCCTCCTCAGTGTCCTATAGCTCGTGAGTGGCAAGGCCAGAGGCTGAGGCTGCGCTCCGAGCTCCTCACATTCTAGCTTATCTCCTCAGCTCGCATCACACGGCGGAGGTAAGTGTCGCCTGCCTCACTGGCTTAGAAGTTGGCAGGGCAAGAACATGAGTCCAGGCCCCGTCCCAGGCCTCCTCACACCTGGTTGTGTCCCTGCATGAAACCAAAAGCAGTGAGAGACAACTGTGAAGGTGGCTGGGGAGAAGGGACTAGGGGCGAACTAGCTGGAAGTTTTGGCCTTCTTACAACCAGGCTGCCAGCTCCTACATCCCCTGCCCTTGGCTCTCTTCCCACTCAACTCAGCCCTGGGAAAGTCAACACACATTTGTCACCCTGACAGCACAATAATGAGAGGAAACTAGGGCCTGGAGTAGGAACAGACAGGGCACACAATGCCCTGCACAGCAGGGCTGCCAAGCAGAGGCTGCCCCCCACCCAGCGCACAGCCACTTCCCTCCTGTGTTCCAGGGTCAACCAGCTGCCCTTTACAGGCAGGCCCTCAGGCTGTGGCAGGGACCTAGGGAGTCTGCGATGTCTTTCCAAAGAGGTCTATCAAAATGTACTCCCAGGTTGTTGCCTGGCAACCAAATGACAGTGGGACAGGTGTCCCTCAACCCCAACGGCCTGCCCTGTTTATCTGGACCCAGTTGGGGTATCACTCCTGAGAAAAAGAAGGGGTGTGCTGGCTTGGAAATTTTAAACTCAATTCATCTTAAAGCCATTAAGTCCTGTTTGGTCAAGTAACAGGGAAGTAAGGTCTTGGCACAGATGGGTGAGCCTGGGTCTGGATGAGTGCATTCCTAGGCCCAGTTTCTCCCTCCGACAGCACTGGCACTCTCACTCTCCCTGACCTCCCTGAATGTCAGGCCAGGAAGTCAATGCACGTACTTGGCCCGTGAATTACTTGCAGAAGTTAGCAAAGAAGCATGTGAAGTTACTCTGGCTTCTGACTGAAGTTTGGAAAGTCAGCTCTGAGGCTACGTGAAGAAGCAGCCAACTGTCCCCTGGGACTCACTTCCCAGTCAAATGAGAATTGTCACGTCAGGCCTGTCACCGTTTTCTCGCTTGAGTGGGAGAGCGCTGCTGTGAAGCAGAGGCCCTGACGGGCATGGGGCTGTGGAGGCATCACGCTCGCTGCTGCAAATGCATGACACGAGCCAGAAGCCTAACCAGCCGGAAGGAGCATCCACTGAAAGCACATTATCTGCGCTCAGAGCACCCTGCCCTGCACTGGGCCTGGGGAAAGAGCCCCACACGCACCTGTTAAAGAGGTTATTTCGGCGAACCATCCGCAGAAAGCCAGTGGGGTCAGTGACCGAGTTGAGTTTGTTGTTCATCTCTTCAAATGGCTGGTCCATGATGTCTCCTGCTTCACTCTCCGTCTCACTGCTGGCACAGGCCCTGCAGGAAAAACCGCAGAAAAAGCCAATCAGAGAAAGGAAGCGCTGAGCTATGGAAGTCGGCTCTGAGGTCTTGTGCCATTCTGTCACCAAACGAACCTCCAGTACCGATGGCTCCAGATGCCAGCATCACCCCACTCCTTCCTCAGTGTCCCTGAGGCCCTCTTCCTGAGCTTCTTTTGTCCACTGCTTCTCAAGATGAACTGTGGTTAGTTGTGTATGGCCTGTCACCCCCAACTCTGCTGTGAACTCTCTACAGGCAGGAGCTGTGTCTGAATAAGAATTGCATTTTCAGCAACCAGGACATGCATGACAGACTAGGTGAGGTGCTATCTGTGATGGGCTGGCCAGGCACCTTCCCAGCGTAGAGCCGAGGCAAGTGCAGCTGTGAGGCGATCCTCCCTCCACAAGCTGTAGTCCAGTTCATTCCAGAAACAGTAACTAAGCACCTACATTGTGCTGGTTACTGTCCAGGCGAGGGGGACGTGCAGCCTAAAATAGCTTTTTCCAGATGAGGAAACAAACATGCTGACAAGTATCTGCAATGCTAGCAGGGCAGGCACTGCTGGAAATGCAAACCTGAGAACTACCACTGATGTGGCCCATTTTCTAAGCTCAGCATGAGGAGGTGACCATTTTTGAATTAATAGATTCATATTTCCCCTATGACAGACTTTAAGAGAACATCTCACAACGAGTTTTAAGTAAACAGAAATGCCCAGGAGTACCTTAAGTCATAAGCATGATTAAAATAGCAAAGAGCTTATTAAATGTGAAAGCCATGCACCATGCTCTGATGAGACACAGACAGCCAGGCTGGGGCAAATGTGTCTGTGGGAGCACCACCCACCTGCAGCCATCCTCCCCCATACCACACCATACCTCCCAACCAACTGAGGCTCACAAAGGCACAGCTCTATGTTGAGTCCTCACCTATCCTAGGCATCAGGGCCACATTCAGACTTTGCTGAGATGCTTACTGATTTCTCACCCACAGATAATTCTAAGCCCACAGGAAAACTACTTTCAGACCTTCCTGCTAACTAAGGACTGGCGTGAAGAAGTAGAGGGCACCAGGGCACTGCAGGCAGCAGACAGACTCACAAGCCTCTCATGTGCTAGACAGGTGGGTCTCTGGAAAGGGGCAGGCCTCCTGTCGCTGAGAGGAATAAGGTTTGGTGCATAGAGATTTGGGTTTAAGGCAAACGTCGCCCACTTCAAATGGCCATGCTGGTGATACCTGTGACAGGGAAGGGAACTAAGTCCCTCACTGGCTCATTCTGGAGGCCAAATGAGACACGGCATGTAAAGCTGCTATGCAAACTTGAATGCTCTATGTGAACACCAACCCTGGTGTGATGGTTAAATTTATGTCAATGTGACTGGGCTGCAGGGTGCCCAGATGTTTGGTTAAACACTACTTGGGGTGTGTTTGTGAACTGGTAGGCCGAGTAAAGTAGACTGTCCTCCCCAGTGTGAGTGGGCCTCCTCTGCTGACCCACTGAAGGCCTGGATACAGCAAAAAAGTGGAGAAAGAAAATTTGCTCTCTCTGCCCTGTCTCCAAGCGGGGGCATCAATCTTTTGCCTTCAGGCTTGGACTTGAACTGAAACTTACACCACTGGCTTTCCTGGATCTCCAGCTTGCTGCGGCAGATCCTGGGGCTTCTCAGGCTCCATAACCACATCAACCAATTCCTTATGATAAATTCATTTTATCTCCTTATAAAAACAGATAAAAATATAAGCACATCCTATTTATCTCTAATTAGTGTGTATACACACACACACACACAACATATATATATAGTGTATATATATAGTGTGTATATATATATATAGTGTATGTGAGTGTGTGTGTCTTTTATTGGTTCTGTTTCTCTGGAGAACTCAGCTAAAAACATCTAGTAATTATCTCAGAACTGCACTGATGGCGGGTAAAGTCCTGGCTATTAGCCTGCTTTTCTTCCCACCTTCATAGTCTGGAACTGGCTCTTTAAACACAGCACAGTACCTGGCATGCAGCAGGTATGCAGTGGGGAATTGCTGAATGAATGGATAACCTATGCTGGAGAGAATTTTACAACGTGCAAAGTATTTTTACACAGATTTAATTTCATCTCTATGACAACTCTATGAGGTAGCTCTTATTATCTCTATCTTATATCTAAGGTGACAGAGGTTCGGAGAAGCCAAGGAACCTGGCTAAAGAGTATTAGGTGGCGGTATTATCCACTGAAGGCCTGGATAGAGCAAAAAGTGGAGAAAGAGAAAATTTGCTCTTTATAAGATACAAGCTCAGATCTGTGGCACTCACTGACCTCTCTCGCGCTCCCTCTAAAAGGCTCTAAGCTTCTCACAGACGCCATGCTTCTCTCTCCTGGGGTTTGACTTCGACAGGTAGGGACTGAATATAGGAATTAGGAGAAACCAGGAAACCTCTAGCATCAAAACAAATCACCAGGCTTCCATCACGCTGGAGAGCTTTCATCCCTCTCACTGCCTCATGGACGTCAGCTGAACAGGCAAGCAGGTGAGGGCTTGAAAGGCTCCTTTGGGAGCTGAGGGCTCTTCACAGAGACCCTGGTAAATATTACTCAACAAGCTCCTCTATCCAGGGACACATTTATCATCTGAATGCAACTGCCTGCTTGGAGCTGAGACATCGGCTTGTCATTCAGCGCTTTGCAAAGGGGAGAAGAATTGCCTGGGACCGGTATCAGCCTCCATTATCTTACAGTTCTGTTCTTCCCGTCAGCCACAGACTGAGCCCTCAGAATCTCCTACTTAATGGGGTTGTTTCCTATTTCCTGACCCTTCAAAGTATTAACACTGAAGGGAAAAACAAACAGGCGATGTCACAGATAAGGGGATCTCCCATTTACAAAACAAGCTTCATATCTCTGTAGTAGGAGTCCCCAGTGCCCTGCCACCAGTCCTCACAGTACACCCACTCTCCTGCACCCATTTTTCTAAATGACTTTCTAGAGATGGCACATCTGGTCACCATAGGCCCTGATTCAATTCACACTGCTTCAACAATGATTACTAGGTGGCCGGTGTGTAAGAACGATAGGGGCTAAACAGATGAGAGTCACATTAGAGCTGCCTTCAAGGCGCTTACTATCTAGTATGACTAGTATTCTTTAGAGTTCTTCCTTCTTAGTAGCCAATCCCTTTTACTCCAATCTCTATTAGAGTTAACGATTCTTTATCTTAAACTATTTCTGTTCAAATTACTGTGCAGTTTCTTATTCTTGCTTTGATACTGACTGATACATACTGTACGTTAATTTAAAAAATAAGGCCGGGTGGCCCACACCTGTAATCCCAGCACTTTGGGAGGCTGAGGCAGGTGGATCATGAGGTCAGGAGTTTGATACCAGCCTGGGCAACATGGTGAAACCTCGTCTCTACTAAAATACAAAAAATTAGCTGGGGCATGGTGGCAGACGCCTGTAATCCCAGCTACTTGGGAGGCTGAGGTGGAAGAATTGCTTGAACCCAGGAGGCAGAGGTTGCAGTGAGCTGAGATTGTGTCACTGCACTCCAGCCTGGGTGACAGAGCAAGACTCTGTCTCCAATCAATCAATCAATCAATATAAATAAATAAATAATAAAATAAATCCTGCTATGACTAAATCCTGGGAGGAAGTCAGAAAACTAAGACAAGCTTTGGTGCCACGCACTCGCTCATCCGGTCGTCTGGCTGACCAACCCTCAAAAGCTCACAGTGCAACCAGTACATGCCGGACACCCAGCTGGGGCTGGGATTGCTTCAGATAAAAAATGCTTCTGCCCTTGAGAAGCCCAGAGAAGCTGCTAGATAGGCACGCTAATCTCTGCAACATGAAAAATAAATGATTACATAGTAGTACATGTACGTATATAGAGAGACTGAACGAACAATCAGTACAGGATGAGTCGGGGAGAGGGCAAGAAAAGAGAGGAGGAGAGAATAAGTATGAGAGTGTGAATAAATAAACAGTGGCTGTACAGAAAGAGCCCCTGAAGCATTTAATCTCTTGGCCCCGATTTTAGCCACTATTCTGATGGCCACGATCTGAAACGGAGAAGAAACAATAGACACACAATGGCTTTGCAGACAAAACTGGCGGGCACAGCTCAGCAGAGGGTAACTGGAGGGAGAGAGGGCTGAGAGCTGGCTGGCAAGGCAGGAGGAGTGGAAAAGGAGGGCACTCCTGACCCACCAGCTGCCCAGCCCTGGCAAGCTAGGGAGGCCCCAAAAGCTAAGGCTCCACCTGTCCTTTCTTCCCAGTCTGCTTACATTCCACTCCTGTGTACCCAGCTCTGGACCCTTGGCCCTGCCTACCTGCCTTGCCCTCCAGACTTGGCCACGCACTCTATTTCTCCTTCCCTCATGGCTCTCTAGGCCTAAGGATTCTGGCTCAGATGTCCTTCATGGGCCCTTTCTACTCCTGGACTCTGGAGGGTAAAAGAGAACTCTGTTCCTGTTCTAAGGCCCTGACTTGGCCCTTGTCCATCAGCCAGAGTCCTGGCTGGACCTCGCCCTCGTCCTTTGCCTGGAGTTGGGTAGAAGGTTGAGGTCTGAAGGTCATGGAGAACAGCGAAGGCAAAAGGTCAAAGTCAGTACAAGCTGGCCTAAGTGCAGGGCAGCAAGGTATACCTCCCGGTGAGGGCTGAAAGGGGTGCTGGAGGGAGGGAGCAGTCCAGAGGTGGCAGTAGCTGCTTATGGTACCCACCTGCGCTGCCAGCATCTGTTCCAGAGACCCTGTGAGAAGCCCAGATCCTGCCTGCTCTGGGGAATGTAAATCATGCCGTCACCAGAGGCAGACTCCAAAATGCTGTTCGCATGCAGCTTTCCCCAGAGAGATGGAAATGGCCCATGAATCAAGCACCTCGGAGCTGTGCCAGAGCTCATCCTGTTCTTGGGGACAGGGCTTGGCAAGAGGCTCCAGATAGGATTTTCATTTGCAAGCATGGCCACCTGATCTCTCTAAGAACATGCTCTCTGTCATTCCCCTGACAGTTGCAACTGAAGCTCCACAAGGCACACTTTTATTTATGTCTCGACATCTTTTTACTAACTCATTCTGTCTCCATTCCCCACCCACCTCCAAGCTTCTTGTGCACTGATAACCAGTTATTTGCCAAAGACCAACCACTTGCAACCCTGAAGCTGGAAATGACGGGCGAGAAACTCCATTTTTAGTCTCCTGTGCACAGGGCAGTGAGGTAGCTCCTACACTGCTGGCCCCACGCCCGATGGGAGTAGATCAAAGGCAGCAAAATACTCCTTCTTTCAAAGCGAGGATCTCGTTGCAATTGGTGAAACTTCAGAAAGCAAGAGTTGGTACATTTGCTGGCATTGCCAATAATCATTTTTTGCCTTCTGATTCTGAAAGGCCAGGTCTAACTGTGCCAGCACCTTATGTTGGAGATTCTACAACCAGGAAGCAGAAGTAGAGTCTACAACTCTACAATCAGTTGGAGATCTGAAAAGGTGCACAGATGACAATCCCATGGGCACTTACTAGGTTCTGCATGGGCTAGTCTGCCAACAGCTGAAAAGGCCCACCCATTTTTCCCAGTAGTCACTTAGCAAGAGTGACAGAACATAAAGACATAAAACTTTGGGAACTCAAGATTTCTGAGACCTCTGAGGCTTTCCCATGTGACTACTTACCAGTCCCTGTCTGTTTTTTCTTACTGACAATTAGTAAACTTTTAAGATGAAAAGAGCCTGGGCTTACTTTCAGGGATAGCAAAGAAAGGCTGGGAGACATCCTACTCTATGGGCTGTCTCACATTGAAGAACCACCCAAGAAACAGAGAAGCAGATGTGAGGCTTTAAAGCAGGAATACAGGCTACACGTTGGGGATGAGGAGAAGGGGGCAGTGTAGCAGACAGCTTTGGAGCAACTGCTCTGGCCATAAAGATTCTATTTCTAGAAATTACCTCCCTGATTCAAACGGTCACATATGGTGACCATCCTCCCCTCAACTGGTGATTGTACCAGAGGTGGATTCCTGCCCTAAGCTTGGCCTATCAGATTCCTTTCCCCAAAATCTCTGCACTGGAATTCAGGGGAGCTGAATGTAACTTCCTGTGGCTGGTCCTATAGGCTGTGGGTGAGCACAGGAGCCATCCAAGGTGGCTATTTTCCCACTCTGGGATTAGGAGCAGAGAGCAGTTTGCACCTCCAGCTGCAAACTGGAGGTCTGCAGCGGGACATGCCAAAAGAAGCAGCTGAGCAGTGATGAGAACCAGACTGCCTCCCACGGCCCAGGGGCTCCCACAGCTTTCCTCTTCTGTTCCAAGTTTACCCTTGGATTTCATGGGACTCCTCACCCATATAACCTTATTAGAAATCCCCCTCTTAGGATTAAGCAAGGTCTGGGGAGGATTGTTGTGGGGGGAGAGGAAGGGCAGGGCAGAGAAGTGTCCTCAGGGACCTGAGTATCTCTACTGCCCAAAGCCACAGCCGTCTAGTTGCTCTGGCATCATTCAAACTTGCGGGCCATGTTGGAGAGTCAGCGGGTAGAAAGAGTATGAGCCGCACACCAGAGCAGGACATGCTAGAACCATCCAAGACGGCAGGGACAAATGAAGGCCATTCTCAGAACATTCCTCCCAGTGGACCCAATATCATATTCCAGACTTCACGTCCAGAGAAATGTACAGCTAGCACAGTCTCCGAAGTCAGATCCACGGGTTCAAACCCACTGCAGGGGCCGGTAGTGCGGGCCCTTCTAGCATTTGCCATTGACACTGCCCAGGGGTATGAACAATTGCTCATCAGAAGGTCAGTCACTATCACATATTCACTGGTCTCTCTGGACATGCTTATATTTGGATGAAGCTAGATTTAATTCCTTTCGCTTCCTGTACATCACTCTAGAAATTGCTTTTCTCTGTATCCTCTCAAGGCTGTAATTTATACTATTATCTAACACTTGTTATTTATAGAATAAACCTTCTGTTGGTCGGAAGGCAAACAATTACATTAACCTGTTGAGAATCTATACACACATGAACACAAAACACATCTATGAACACTCAATGAATTCTATGTGCTTTGATTGTTAAACTGATAAAACAATAAACGTCCTTTTCCAAAATGCTTTCTTAAGAGCATTTGAATTTAAAAAAAAAAAAAAAAGTCTTCCGGCCTCTGGGATCCAGAACAATTGTGCAATTTTAACTCAGAAGCATTTTTGTACACATCCTTCTTATCTCATGGCCTGGAATTATCTAGTCTATACTTAAGTGTTAAAGAAGAAATACAGGTTTTCCCTAGCTTTTCTTTTTTCAGTAAACACCGTGATCAAATAAATAAGAAGGTTTCACTTCCGTTAGCTCAACAGCTTGTGTGCATGAATACAGAAAGACTGTAATAGACTGGAAGGCCCCATTACTTGGTGCCTTATTTTTGAAATCGGTCTTATTTTTGAAATCTTTGCCGAGAAAGTGTTGGCAATGGAGTTTTCTCCTGACAATGTGGCTCTCAAACGCCCTCCTCCACCAATTAGGTTTAATCACATCAATAACGCTCCAGTCAACCAATATGAATGCTGTCTAGTACAGGTTGAGTATCCTTACCTGAAATGCTTGGGACCAGAAGTATTTTGAATTTTGGATCTTTTTGGATTTTGGAATATTTACCAGCTGAGCACCACAAATCAAAAACCCTGACATCTGACATGCTCCAGTGAGCATTTCCTCTGAGCATCATGTTGACACTCAGAAAGTTTTGAATTCTGGAGCATTTTGGATTTTTGAATTTGGGATGTTCAACCTGCAGCAGAAAGAGCCCAAGGCCAGTCTTCTGGACATTACCTATGGGACTCAGAGGAAGCAAACCTGTCTTCTTTATAGGTAAAATAGAGATAATAATAGGATTAATGAAATAATGTCAGTATATATAGCACCTATCACATAGAACCTGGCACCAGCAAGGTACTCAGTAAACTCAACAGACATTTTTCTTTTTTGAATTCTGTGAATGTGTTTTATCTAAGAATTAGACATATACACACTCACATATACAGATATACTCAATAAAGACAGTCATCCTGGCCAGGCACAGTGGCTCTTGCCTGTAATTCCAGCACTTTGGGAGGCTGAGGTGGGCGGATCACTTGAAGTCAGGAGTTCAAGACCAGCCCGCCAACATGGCGAAACCTCATCTCTACTAAAAATACAAAAATTAGCTGGGTGTGGTGGTGCATGCCTGTTACCCCAGTTACTCAGGAAGCTAAGGCAGGAGAATCGCTTGAATGCAGGAGGCAGAGACAGAGATGGAGGGTGCAGTGAGCCAAGGCTGCGCCACTGCACTTCAACCTGGGCAATGGAGCGAGGCTCTGTCTCAAAAACAAAAA
>CAUYLG010072141.1:0-18860 GCA_963573385.1 Cacajao melanocephalus
TATATACCCAGTAATGGGATTGCTGGGTCAAATGGAATTTCTATTTCTAGGTCCTTGAGGAATTGCCACACTGTCTTCCACAGTGGTTGAACTAGTTTACACTCCCACCAACAGTGTAAAAGTGTTCCTGTCTCTCGACATCCTCTCCAGCATCTGTTGTCTCCAGATTTTTTAATGATCACCATTCTAACTGGCATGAGATGATTATGCTTTAGTGGATAAAAATAAACACACCTGAATGAAATAATAAAAGGTTCTCAACAGAGAAATAGAAACTATTAAAAAAAACAAATGTAAGTAATTCTAGAACTAAAAATCATAATATATGAAAATTTTTAAAAATGAATAGGTTCACTAAAAGAATGGAGGTGGCTGAGGAAATAGTAAACTTTAAGACAGATCAATAGACAACATCCAATATGAAGGAGAGAGTGAAAATGATGAAAAATAAACAAAGCCTCAGAGACATATGAAACACTATCGGACAGTCTAAAATCTGTATCATTAACAACCCATAAAAAAACAGAGTAGTACTGAAAAAAATCACTTAAAGAAATAAAGGTAATCTCATTCATATGAAATAATGAAAATAGCAAAATATATAGAGCCAGAAAGCAGACTAATGGTTGCTTAGAGCTGCAGTATAGGGAGATGAAGGTCATAGCTAAAGGGTACAATATTCCTTTTTGATGTGATGAAGAAACTTTAAAAGTCACTGTGGTGACAGTTGTACATATGTGTGAATATAATAAGTACTGGACTGTATATTTTAAACGGGTGAATTATGTGAATTATATCTCACTAAAGCTGTATTTTCAAGATAAATGATGGCAGAACATTTCCCAAATTTGAAAAAGCACGAATTTAAAGTTTCAGAAAGTTCAGTAAACTCTAAACAGAATAAAATTTTTAAAAAACGACCCCAAGACATGTCTTAATTGAACTACTTTAAACCAGAAGAGAAATGGGGAAAAAATATTGAAAGGAGTGAGAGAAAAACCACATATTACATAAAGGGGAACATCAAACTGGATGACTTCAAATTTCTCATAAGAAATAATGGAGACCAGAAAACAGAGAACATTCACCTGAGATCAGTGGAAACATGTTAAAATACAAAAATCTGTACCTACATTTTTATAGCAGCTTTATTTATCCTTGTCATAAATTAGAAACAATCAAGATGGCCTTTAACTAATGAGTAGATAAATAGAATACTACTTTTTACTCATCAATTAAGCGGAGAGAACTCAATACTTCTAACAACAACGATGAATCTTAAAAGCATTTCTGCTAACTGAAAGAAGCCAAATCCAAATCCAAAAGGCTAAATATTGTATGATTTTGCCTAAAGGATAAATATTGTAAGATACTCTGAATAAAGCAAAACTGTAGGGAGAGAACTGGTTCAAGGAATTGGGGGTAGAGGAAGACAAATATCACTCAGCAATAAAAAATGATAGTATATTGATACATTCAACAACGTGGATGAATCCCAAACACATTACTGTAAATAAAAGTGGCAAGATTCAAAAGACTGCATTCTGTAGGATTCCATTTATATGTTATCCTGGAAAATGTTAAGACTAAAAGGAATGAAGAAGAAACTAGTGGTTGCCAGGAGTTAGGGAGAGGGGAGAGGTTGACTACAAAGAGGCACCACATGGGAAGAGTGTGTGTGTGTGTGTGTGTGTGTGTGTGTGTGTGTGTGTGATGAAACTATTCCTCGTCTTGATTGTGGTTGTTGTTACACAACGCTATACATTTGTCTAATCTCAGAATCCTACATGAAAAAGAGTGAAGGAAAAAATGGAAACCAATTTATTAAAAAGTAAATTACTCAACTAGCATCTTTATTCTTAAAAAAGCCCAATGAAAACCACCAACGCTCAATAGTCAGTAATGATGTCTACTTTGCTAATGGATCCATCAGTCATTATCTTATTTGATTTCTCTGCAGCATGTCACAGGTGACCACTCTTCTATTTAAGTCTTTAGCTTCTGTAATATCATACTCTCATTTTATTTTACTCCAATTTATTTTACTATTTTTTTCAATATCCTTGAAACACTGTAATTCCTCAGGAAATGGACTAGGATCACCTTTATATCCTACTCCACATTCTTTCCCCAGGCAGCTAATTTACTGACATGACTCATGTTTACTCAGAGACTAACTCTGAGTTACTGATCCATACACACAACTGCATACATGACATTTCCACCTGTTTATATCACATGTCTCTCAAAAATAACCAATACAAAAAGGAATAGTTGACCCCCCTCCTTCTTATCTGCTCTTTCCTTAGGGTTTCCCATTTCATTAGATGATAACAACATCTACCATCTTATCTCAACAAAACAGACTATATGGGATTACAAAAAAACAAAAAACAAAAAACTGTCACAGATTAATTATAAGCATATAGAAAGAAGAGTATTCAGAAAAACAGTCCAGAAATGAATATTAAGACAGAATCCTGATAATTAAATTTTTAATATAAAATTACTCTCAGAATTATCCATAGAAAAAAATGATTATGCATAGAAAAAGGATTATCCATTTAAAAAAGAAAAATATTGCTTTCCTCTGTTACCTTAGTCACTGGTTACTTCCTATTCATACCATCTTATGACTAATTTATCATGAAGCTGTGGGTCTGAAGGAACTAGAAATAAAATGAATGTGAATGAGTCAAAAAGATCACTCTATCCTGGAAATCATTTCAGTCACCAGAAATGGCCTTTAGAAACAGAACACTCCATAACTGCCATCTCATCTAGCCTCATGGTACCAGGTTTTCAATATAAGAATATTCATCCTACAGAGAACCACCGTTTGTATTCATTGATACTTACTAAAATTTAAATCATTTTCATCCATATAAAAACAAAAATATTTCCTGAATTCTCTGTCACAAGAAATCTTCATTTCAAACATACAATTTGTAATTTGAAAAGATAAGTAGGCATGCTGCTTTCCCCAATTAAGTGCCAAATGGGAGGAAAAAAATTCTACATATTATTCTGGCACGTTTATCAACAACAATAATGGTAGTAATAATTTACCCAGATATTTCAAGATCCAAGTGAACAGACTCTCATACCAGGGCTTAGAGAAAAATACTTCAAAAATTCTTTCCACATTTTATCAGAAAAGACTTAAATAAATCAATTCCAAGTAAGCTGGAGAAACAGAAATATTAAACTGAGCTGCTGTACTCATCTGATCTCAGAAAATCACATAGGTCACTTCAAATTGATTGCTTTCTTATTACTATTGACCAAAGCAACTCATCAAGGAAAACCGAACTGAGAAATTAAAAAAAAACATCCCTTTCAGATCCTTGGAATTGGAGGTGGTATGAGATAGTGAACATAAGAATACATATAGTTTAGTAAAAGAGCTTACTGTTATCTATGATACATAAACCTGTTCCTCAATGTTACACAAACGGAGTAATTTAACAGAGCTTATAGCTTAGTGCTGAAAGGTATATTGCAACTTAGAAGTAGGTCCAAATCTAACTAGAATAATATCTACTTTTCCTTATTTGTGTGTACCTCTGAAGTAGAGAGATACACATTTTTGAAGACGATAGTAGAGAAATATAAAAATAAGAAAGAACTAGATAGAATAAATATGGGTGAGGCAAATGATTAACAAAACACACAGGACATCAGTTCTCACAATAAATTTGACAGTATTATATATTTTCAAGTAGTCTCTAGCATCCCCAAAATCAACCTAGTTTAAAAAAATAATAATCAGCCAGGTACAGTGGCTCATGCCTGTAATCCCAGCACTTTAGGAGACTAAGGCAGGTGGATCACCTGAGATCAGGAGTTTGAGACCAGCCTGGCCAACATGGTAAAACTTCATCTCTACTAAAAATATAAAAATTGGCCAGATGTGGTGGCACATGCCTGTAATCTCAGCTACGTGGGAGGCTACGGCAGGAGAATTGCTTAAACCCAGGAGTTGGAGGTTGCAGTGAGCCGAGATTGTACCACAGCACTCCAGTTTCTGTGACAATGAGACTCCTTCTTTAAAAACAAACAAAAACCCACTATATTTATTTAGTACCTAATGTTAAAAATATATTTAAGAAGGTGACATTCTAAAGAAAATTTCTCTATCAAATAAGCTTTACATTTACGTATTAGCCACTGACAGTTTTTGTAAAGAAGAGTTCTTCAATTTTTTTTACTTTATTTAAATAACAGAAATAAATTAGAGCTAAACATACAGGTGGGTCCACATCTACCTAAAATGAAGATCTGGCCAGGTGTAGTGGCTCATGCCTGTAATCTCAACCCTTTGAGAGGCCGAAGCGGGTGGATCACCTGAGGTCATGAGTTCCAGACCAGCCTGTTCAACATAGTGAAAGCCCATCTCTAATAAAAACACAAAAGTTAGCCAGGTGTAGCAGCGTACACTTGTAATCCCAGCTACCTGGGATGCTGAGGCAGGAGAACTGCTTGAACTCGGGAGGTGGAAATTTCAGTGAGCCAAGATCGTGCCACTGCATTCCAGCCTGGGTGACACAGTGAGACTCTGGCTCAAAGAAAAAAATATGCCTGTATAGTAAGCCCAGTTGAGCAATGTGCTATACACTCTAAGAAGGGCCTCCATGATCCTCACCTCTTGCTGTTAATGCCCTTCTATCATGCGCATGCCCTTGAATGTGAACACTGCCTATTGCTGAATTTCAACCAATATAATATGGCAAAGGCAATGAGATTTTACATATATGATTACATTAGGTCATATAAGACTCTGGAGGTTCTCTTTGCTGCCTTGATTGAGGTAATTAAGTGACCATGTTGAGAAAGTCCATATAACAAGGGACTATGGCCATCCTCTAGAAACTACAAGCAGCCTCCACTCAACACTCAGCAAGAAGCCAGGGCCCTCAGTCCTGCAACCACAAGGAAAGGAATTCTATCAAGTATCTGAAGGAGTTGAAAAGTAGATTCTGTCTCCAGTCAAGCCTCCATATAACAATGCAAAACAGCTGAAACCTTGATTAAATTTCTGTGGGACTCTAAGCAGAGGACCCAGCTGACCCATGTGTTGATTACCACCTTGTGGGGCCCTAAGCAGAGGACCTGGTTGAGCCATGCCCAGATTCTGGATCCATAGAAACTATGAGATAATACATGTGTCTTGGTTAAAGCTGATAAATTTCTGGTAATTTTTTTGCAGCACTAGGTAATACAATCAAAAGTGTCTATGATTAAAAATTCTTCCCTAAAACATACTTTCCAGAGACAAATTTTACAGTTTAATACTTTTAAAATAGATCTTTAGTTATTAAACTCACATATTTGTTCTCATTTAGTAAGCATAAAACTGTATACACTAGTAAGTGACCTAAGAAAAATGGTTAAGCAGAGCCAAATTTTTAATTTTAGTTTTAATAAACTTAAAATTGAGCAGTTCTATTTTTGTCCTTTAATGCTGCTTTCTGAACAATCAATCACTAACTTAAGCACAGTATAGAAAACATAATCTTTTTTTATTTTACTTTAAGTTCTGGGATACATGTGACGAACGTGCAGGTTTGTTATGTAGGTACACATGTGCCATGGTGGTTTTTTGCACCTGTCAACTTGTCATCTAGGTTTTAAGCCTTATATGCATTAGATATTTGTCTTAATGCTCTCCCTCCCCCTTTCCCCCCACCCCCCCGACAGGCCCCAGTGTGTGATGTTCCCCTCCTGTGTCCATGTGTTCTCATTGTTCAACTCCTACTTAGGAGTGAGAACATGAAGTGTTTGGTTTTCTGTCGCTGTGTTAGTCTGCTAAGGATGATGGTTCCCAGCTTCATCCATGTCCCTGCATAGTATTCCATGGTGTTTTATGTGCCACATATTCTTTTTTATGGCTGCATAGTATTCCATGGTGTTACATGTGCCACATATTCTTTATCCACTCTATCATTGATGGGCATTTGGGTTAGTTCCAAGACTTTGCTATTGTAAATAGTGCTGTAATAAACATATGTGTGCATGTGTCTTTATAGCAGTATGATACATAATCCTTTGGGTATATACCCAGTAATGGGATTGCTGGGTCAAATGGTATTTCTGGTTCTAGATCCTTGAAGAATCACTACACGAACATAATTTCATATTCCTTTAACAATCAGGGATATCTCAATGTCTTAAAAGCTAACCCTCTCAACATGAATTATCAACGGCATGGCTTTGTTGCCATGAAAGATGAAAAATTTTTAAAAGTCCAATGCATACTAAATCCAAAATACATCTTGGAATATACCTTTTCAAAATAATTCCACCATACATAAGGATGTGGAGAAATTGGAACCTCTGCACTATTGGTGATGATGTAAAATGGAATAGTTGCTATGAAAACCAGTACAGCAATTACTTAAAAATTTAAAATAGAATTACCATATGATCCAGCAATCCCACTTCTGAGTACAGAACCAAACAACTGAAAGTAGGGTCTCAAAAAGATATTTGTACACCTATGTTCATAGCAGCATTATTTACGAATAGCCAAAAGGTAAAAGCAACCCAAGCATCTATCAACAGATGACAAGTTAAACAAAATATGGTATATACATACAATGAAATATCATTTGACCTTAAAAAGGAAAGAAATTCTGATGCAAGCTACAACATGATCCATGATGATATTATATGAAGTGAAATAAGCCAGTCACAAAATGACAAATACTATAGAATAGTCAGATTCATAGAGTTGGAAAGTAGAAAGTTGGTTGCTGGGGCTGGTGGGGAGGGGAGAATGGAAAGCTTTTGCATAACGTGTAAAGAGTTCCAGTTTTGCAAGACAAAAACAGTCCTGGACATTGGCTTCAGAATAATGTGAATGTACTCAACACTTTTGAACTGTATTCTTTAAAATGGTTAAGATGGCAAAATTTTATCTTTTATTTTTAAAACAATTTAAAAATGTAATGCTAAAAATAAGATTAGTAATACACCATATCAGGTAAATTTCTTGTCATGTGCATCTAGACTTCAAGTTCCTTGAGGAATGATGCTGTGTTTCATTCATGTGGCAGGCATAGCATGTCATGAAAACAGTAATTCTTCAGTGTTAAGCAGACCAAGATTCAAACTTGTATTGCCTTGTCAAAGTTTATTAAGCTTTCTTAGTTGCGATTTCTTCATCTGTAAAATAAGCAACCTAGGACTGTCAGATTCATACAATGTTCCTAAAGCAGCTGGCACAGTGTCTGACATGTGCTCAATAAATGCCTGATATGTGAATGGTTTTCTGACAAAAACAGAATACAGAAAAAAAAGATACAAAAACATTTTGGCTAATAATTCATCAGAGGTGAATATGCTCCCTATATACAGAACAATAAATCTGTGAATCAAAACTTACTGCTATATTATTACCATAATAGTATTGACTCAATAGTTTTAGTTTAGTTTTTCGTTTATTTTTTGAGATACAATCTCGCTCTGTTGCCCCAGGCTGCAGTGCAGTAGCAGAGAGATCACAGCTCACTGTAACCTTGAACTCCTAGGCTCAAATAATCCTCCTGCCCCAGCTTCCCAAAACACAGGGATTACAGTCATGAGACACAGTGCCCAGCCCTAGTGTAGTTTTGGTATGTCATACTGTTGTGGAAAGATCATTTTTAAAATAATGACAGAAACACTTTTGGTCAACGTGAAATGAATCTCCCAGTGTCTCCCATAAAGGTATATACATACTCATGGACATACTCCTTGCTTTAAGAAACACAAATTGGAGAGAAATTTTAAAAAGTATATTTGTATATTTTTACTATAACACACTTTATCAATTTCTCTAACAGTCTTTTAAGCAAGGCATTGCCGAAATAAGGTTTAATTAGTTTGTTTTTTGCATTCACCAGGGGAGTTTTAATCTGTACTCTGACTTTTATACTACCAAATATTTTCAAAGTTTTATTAATATTTATGGTCATTTCCCCAAAACACTTTCATTTTTTTGAACTTTCAGATTAAATTATACAGTCAACATACTGCTTGTGAGAAATCTGATAGCAACTACAATACTTATTTTAAATGATTTAGTTTGATCCTATCTGGCTTTCTAATTATACAAGATTCCTGTAGTTGTACCTGAATAGGTTTGAAATATACCCGCCTAATTATTGTCACTGCTTCAGGGAGGACTTATGAAAGGGAAACTATGTTTCAAATCAATTCAAAAGAGGTATCTTTTTTTAAACAGTCTCAGAATGGGACAAGAGTGTACAGCCTCCCAGTGATTACTTTAGTCGGGCATTTAAATGCAATCATGTGGCTCTGCTGTAAAAGTAATTAGCTGATAAAACACATCCATGTTCAAATTAAGGCATGAAACCAATTCCAAAGTTAAATATGAATGATCTTTGGAGTATTTGCCATTTTGAATTACCTGTGCTTTTGAATGTCAACTCATCTTTATCAAGACCCAAATATACTTTCTGTTTTTCCTCCCACCTTACCCTATGCAGACTTCTACCAGTAAACACTGTGTTGTTAGGTATTTGTTCCATCTCTCTATCAGACTGTAAACTCCCAGACGAAAGGGATCACATCATATTACTCTTTGTTACCCCAGTATCTAGCATAATATCTGGAACATAGTAAACACTGGAAAAATATTTACAAAATGGAATGACTAAAATATGGTAACTAAACTAATAAAATTCATAAAATAACTTCAGTAATAAGCAACTGTCATTATTTTTCATTAGAGTTTTTTTATTTTCTTACTCAAAATGTTTAAAACCATCTTTGAAACATAATTTCATGAAGAAGTTACAGTAAGTCATTTTACTTTCAATTTCTGACTCTTAAATTCTAACAGCAAAGAGGAATTCAGCTTTTTCAAAATCATATTAAAAATATATTGCTTGAGTTAGTCATCAAATTGTTTTCAAGAAAAAATATCTTAGAAATTCTTTGTATTTCATATCTTGCATGGAAATCACCTCAGTATTCATGGGGCATTGGTTCCAGGACCTCTCGTGGATGCCAAAATCCATAGATGCTCAAGTTTCCTATAAAAAATGATGTAGCATTTGCCTATAACTATGCACATCCTCCTCTATACTTTAAATTATCTCTATTATTTATCTGTTATATCTCCTCCTTTATATTTTAAATTATCTCTATTAACAGTTATTTATGTAGCATTTATATTGCTACGTATTGCATAGCCAAGAGTAAGGGGAGCTATGTAAAGCAAGAATAAGGCACAAACTGAATTGCCATACATACTGAGGCTCTACTTTCTTGACAGCTTATTTGAGTAGGAGGAAATCAGGTATTAATATTTTAGAAAAGCAAAAGGGTGGGAAAGATCTATTTGTGAATCTGTGAATAATGCCACAGGAGTGTGGAATTAAAACATTCACACCCAAAATGTTTTTAAAAATCTTCCTATAAGGCTAAATTTGTTGGTATTTCTGACATAATATGTTGTCCTTCTGTCCAGACATTTCCTTGTGTATTATGGAAAAATGGGTAGATACTCAATTATTTTTCAGTCATTAAGACAGTAATTGAGATCAATAACCAAACGACCCTTGACTAATAACTAACACAGCACTTTATACATATTTAGTCATAATTTGGTGAGTGCATGCAAAATAATATTTAGAACCAATTAAAACCAATCCAACTATCATCATGCTTTAAAAAAGAGTAGAAGTTGTACTACTACTATTACTACTGAGTTACTGAGTAACTACTGTCACTACTGAGTTAAACTAAGTACATCAACATTACATAAATGTTAGAAGGTATTTCCAGAACATTTGAGTTTTTACAACCTTGATACAATGACAGAAAAGCAGCTCCCTGGTTTCTATTCAGGCAGGAATTTGTTTACTCTGCTTAGTTGAAATCAGAGCTAATGACTTTATCGGTTTTGAATAGCTCCAAAGTGCTCCCAATGCAAAGGCACTGGCTGTCTGGCCAGTCTCATATGGGCTACAACACATGCACTTGGGAAGTTTACTTTCAAAAAATACAAGTATTCATATGGTATAAATGAAGTCACATACATATACAACCTCCATACACATACAACATTCTTAGATAGTAATTTTCACTGCTGTAACCTCTCAGAGATATGAAGTCTACATAATTACATTAAAATACTACCTTTGGGGTATAAATTAAGTTTAAATTGTCCACTGAGTTATATACCAGGGTAAAAGAAGTACTTTGTCTAGAACACCTAAATCTTTAGTTACTTTTTGAAAGGAAAAACAACTTTATTATTCTTGACAAACATTATATACAAAGCACAATTGTGTTACTTCTAAAAATAATCATAAGCATGTCATTTTCCATTTTATATATGAAAAACCTGAATAATTAATTAAATAACATTTACCAAAAAAACACACAGCAAACTAATGACAGGATAAAGCAATTTGTTTGTCCAAGTGAGTGACAGTTCCTAAACGTCCTATACCATATTACTCTATGCTTTCATCACTTCATAAACAATGGAGAATAGGAAGGAAATTAAAAATAAAATGGGTTTCTATGTGGAAAAAGATCAAAATAGACAGCTATTACATAACCTTAGCTTGAGGTCAAATTCTACCTGATATGTGTCGGGTTTATTCTATTAATACATGTTTGCTGTCAAAAAACTAGTTAAGAGAAAAATCACAAGTCAATAGACTATAGAAAACAGAAGCTCAGTGAATACAGAAAATAGAAGCTTAGTAAAAGCAGTACCATCTTCTTGAGGAATGAATAAGAAAAAAAGAAAAATCCTTACTACAGCTAATCAAGAAAGAATAAAATGTTTCAAAAGTCAAGCCACATTTAGAAGCAAATGGTCAAAAAGGAGAAACGTGTATTTGTATATAAATACCTTTAAATAAGAAGAAATACTAATAACTGCGTAATTATATATGATATTTCAATATCATTATGCAATAGTTGATTTTTTAAATTTGTAAGCCTGTTAATCTTCAATATCTCATATTGCGGATGTGATATATTTAAAAATAGTAATAACTAACATTTACCGAGTGCTTACAATGTAAAAGACATTATTCTAAGTGCTTTACATATATCATATGCTACTGCTATCCCCATTTAACAGATAGAGTAACCAAGTAAAGTACAGAGAAGTTAAGTAATTTTTCCAAGGTCACACAATAAATAAATGGAGAGCCAGAATTTAAACTCAGGCATTCTAGCTCTAGGGGACCAGCTCTTATCCTCTATGCTATTCTGAATTTCTAAAGAATCTACTATGACTAACCAACTGTTTATATTTCCTTAAGTTTAAGAATAATAGTCAACTTAATTAGCACAATATTTTCAATACAACCCCAACCTACGTTATTTTCATATTTCCTCTTTCATACAGGTATCATTAACCAAGGTTAAAGAAGGTAGTTAAGTGCTTCTCAAAGAATGACTGTCATTCTCCTCTTAAAACCAAAAGGAATATACAACTATTATTTGTCAATTTTAAAAGCTAAAATAATTTTTTTTGAGACAAGGTCTCGCTCTGTCACCCAAGCTGGAGTGCAGTAGGGCAATCATGGCTCACAGCAGCCTTGACTTCCCAGGCTCAAGTTATCCTCCCACCTCAGTTCCACATGTAGCTGTGACCACAGGCATGTGCCAGCACATTCGGCTAATTTTTTATTCTTTTTAGAGACAGGGTCTCACTATGTTGCCCAGGCTGGTCTCAAACTCCTGGGCTCAAATATTCTTCTCATGCCATGCCACCTCCTAAGTGCTGGGATTACAGGTGTGAGCCACCGTGCTAAGCCAAAATAATTTTATTTTAAAAGAGCAAAACTAAATCTATGTTAATGGTGGTTAACAAAGCTCCAACATTCCAGGCTCCCATTTTCTTGGCAAATAGATAGTTTCTAGACTATGAATGGAAGCTTATTTAGTCTTGTAGCTTTCATGTCTAGTACTAAGCAACTAACAGGTCACCAACTGCTGCATAAAAAATGTTAGGGGTAATGTACAGATATAGGGGAGGATATAAGCAGAGAAGTATCACTGCAGAATGAGAAAGTTCACATAAAACTCCTAGCACTGGCTGGGCATGGTGGCTCACGCCTGTAATCCCAGCACTTTGGGAGGCCATGGCAGGTAGATCACGAGGTCAAGAAATGAAGACCATCCTGGCCAACATGGTGAAACCCCATCTCTACTAAAAAACAATACAAAAATTATCTAGGTATGGTGGTGGGTGCCTGTACTCCCAGCTACTTGGGAGGCTGAGGCAGGATAATCACTTGAACCCAGGAGGTGGGAGGCATAGGTTGCAGTGAGTCAAGATTGCGCCACTACACTCTAGCCTGGTGACAGAGCAAGACTCAGTCTCAAAATAAATAAATAAATAAATAAAGTGAAATAGAAATTAAAAAATAAAAAAACTTCTAGCACTATTAGGTTTCTCATCTATAAAAGCGTCTAAGAACAGTCATTTAATGTTTTGAAAATTAATGACTGCAAAGAAAATACACCACAGAAATTACTTTTAATAAAGAATATTTAACTAAACCTAATACAGAAAGAACCTCAAGAATTTTTTAACATCATATATCTATGCTCACACAGGACTACTTCATTAAAATTATTATGTAAACTACACATATGTGACAAAATGATTTTTGATATAGTGCAAAGGCAATTCAATGCAGAACAGGTAGTTTTTTCAATAAACGGTGTCAGAGCAAATGGACATACCTATGTAAAAAAGTAGACTTCAACCACACTACCCACCATATTCAAAAATCAACTAGAAATGGATCAAATACCTAAACTAAGACATGTAACTAAAAAACTTCTAGAAGAAAACATAAGGGCAAATTTTTGTAACTTTGGATTAGGCAAAGATTTCTTAGCTACAATACCAAAAACACAATTCATAAAAGAAAAAAAAACCTGACTGGACTTCACTAAGATGAAAAGCCTCTATTCTTTGTTAAAAGAATGAAAAGACAGACCACAGAATGGGAAAAATAGCCATAAATCAATATCTAATAAAGGACTTGCATTTGGGACATCAAGAACCCTCAAAATTCAATAATAAGAAAACAACCCAATTTGAACAATTTCAAAAATTCTGAAAAGACAACTCATCAGAGAATATATACAGATGGCAAATAAGCATATGAAAATATGCTTAGCAACATTTGTCATTAGGGAAATGCAAGTTAAAATCACAATTAGATACCCCTACACTCCTATTAGAATGGATAATTTTTTAAAACGTAATCTGACAACACCAAATGCTGACAAGTATTCAGAGAAGCTGGAATTCTCATACAGCAACTCACTCCTAAATGTTTACCCAATATAAGTGAAAAGTTATGTTCAAATCAAAATTTTCACACAAATATGTATAATGGCTTTATTAATAATCACCAAACACTGGTAACAACCCAAATTCAAATGTCCTTCAACTTATTAATGAACAAATCAACTGTGGTACATTCACATAACAGAATAGTGCACAGCAATAAAAAAGAAAGAAGTACCGATATACACAATATCATGAATAAAGACCAAATAAAATCAAATTAATATTGTTCAAAGATATGAAGCTGCTGAATGACCATGGCTTTTTTGAAAACCCATATTGACTGACCTCCCTTAAGAGGTTCTAGAAGTATTTACTTATCCCAACATAATTGCTCTACACATGATAAACACAATGTTTTATGATTGTGTCATAAGGTCTAGAGTTACTCTTCTCCATCTCTAAAATAAAGTACAAAATCAAATACAAATTATTTTATATATGTTCTGTCATTCTTGTATCTGTCTCTATAATCAACATATGGTTTTCTGTATATGCCCTTGTAAGTTTGAAACGGAATTGTTTCCAACAGCATTCATTTATCACTGCATCTACCCCAGGTGAACATTCATGAATGCAAAATATTTTCATCAAATCAAACCTAATGGTTTATCTATTTCCCTTAATTTTGAATTTTGACTACTCTCAATTAGTACAATTTCTTTAACACATACACCAAACCCCTCTCATGAGGCTATATTTAAGAAAAATAAAAGTCATTTGAAACCTGACATTCAGTCCACGTTTCCCCTCATACGATGTTTTTCTCTTTTGTTTTCTGAAGTTTTGTCCACTCTGATCCTTTGAGTAGATTAATCCCTAAATCTCAACTCTCATCAAGCTTATGATTTTTAGGATAATTCATGTTGCATTTTCACTTATATCTTAATGACTAATTTCAACTGTAGTAATTGAAAATAGCAAAAATGTTTTATGTAATAATTTCTCCAGAACCCTCAGAAAGTGCAAATTTTACGTTGTTTTTTCAAAAAAAGGTAGCAAATTTCCCCCTAAAATTTCCTCAGATTTTAAAAACTGACCTTGATCTTTTTTTTGTTTGTTTGCAATTTTTCTTAAAATTCAGTTGAGTGTAGTTGTGTGACTTTATTTCTGGGTACTCTATTCTATTCTACTGATCTATGTGTCTATTCTTCCACCAATACCACATTGTCTTTATCACAGCTACATAGCAAAACTTAATGTCCAGTAGAGTGATTCCTTATTTTATTCTTCTTTTTCAAAATTGTTTTAGAGCTACTAGGTCCTGTAATTTTACATATATATTTTAGAATAAGCTTGTCTGTTTACAAAACAAAACAAAACAAAACAACAGGCTTGCTGGGATTTTGTTCACTTTTATTTAACGTAAATAGACATGCATGGCTTTTGAATCAGCACACCTGACCCTGACCGCTGAACTAGTATGGTTGCTAAAAGCTTATCTATGTTCTCTCCTTATTTTCAATATTGTCCTTATGGGGGAAATGGCAATGTATAGAGGAAAAAACAGAATTTAAAATAATCTAGGTTCAAATTCCAGACGTACTTCCCACTAACTTGCATGTATCTTTCTCATCTGTTAAAAAGACACACCTGTCTTGCCAAGATGTTTTCAAGAGTGAATAAAACTGAGATAATCTATGATGCATCTAGTACTAGCTGGGACATAGTTCATGCCCAATAAAGGCTATTATCTCTTTCTCCCTTAAGATCAGATACATTTAAATGGAATGGATTCCAACATCTTATCAGGTTTTAAAAAATTGGGTGTTTAAATTACTATATTTCCTCTTAAAGTTTGTCTTCAATCACTTTACAGGAGAGTCAGAGGAGTCTCACAGTAATAATTACCCATGGCCTTGGAAATTTTTTGTTAGAGATGTAATGGGATATTTGTCATTCAAAACAGTCACTATCTCCTTACTTAGCTAGTAAAATGGATGAACAAGTAATTTAACCTCTTAGTTACATGGCTAAACTATATCAAAACTAGCTAAGACACTAAAATTTTGTTAAATGCTAATGGAAAAGCAAATTCCTCAAAACTAAACAGCAAGAACATATAGGACAGTTCAAACAACCCTATTTGGCTCCAGTCATATCTTAAAACAACAACAAAATAAAACACACAGAAAAACATCACAATTCAGATAATTTACCATAAAGCTAATTGCTTGCTTAAAAATTAATATGCTTTTTCCTATTGAATAATGGCAACTATGTGACTATCTCTCTTTTTACTTTGGCCTAGAGCTGTGTGGTCTTCAACCCTGGCTGTGCATCATAAGCATCTGGGGAACAGATGCCCAGGTCCCCTCTAGATTAGTTAAATGTAAATCTCTGAGGGGAACACTGACATGGATAATTTTTTAAACTCCCAGGTAAATATAACACAGAGCCAGAGTTGAGAACAACCAGCTAAGAAAACTCAAGGCCAAATGTATAATTCAACTATACTTTAAACATGTCATAGACCCTTAGAGCCTACTTATTTGTGTTCTATTTTACCCTTCATGCGCTACCCTCCACTCTTTTCCCATATCTCCTACTTTGTTTTCCCTTATCCTCAATAACAAAATAGTTATCAGATTATATTTCCCATAAACCATCTCAAATACTTGGTGAAATGAAGCAAATCAAGAGTTAACACACATGCACTCTGCTCTACCCTCCCTCTTTCTCTCTCTCTCTCTCTCTCTCTCTCTCTCTCACACACACACACACACACACACACACACAGACACACAAAACTACAGCAGGACCTGTTTCTAGTGTAGAGATAACAGATTAGCAGTAAAATCAGTTACAGAATGTCTCCAGGGCAATTTAGAAAACATCTCTTATCTGCAAAAGCCAGATTTAGCTTAGCTCTAAATCTCTCTCCCATCAACTCCTTTCCACCTAAAGACAAACAAAAATAAAAGAAAATACAGAACAAAAAAAATTATTGGCAGGAACAGTAAATAATCCTTGGAAATGACATAAATGAATAAACATTACATAGCAAATTCTGACAAAGTACTAAAAGGCTTACACCTCAAGATTCCAAGTGCTTATCAAATCTTAAGAACTGCTGCTAAATACAATGACAGCACCAAGAAAGAAATTACAAGAATGGAAAAAAATCTTGTATTTTCTCATCAAAATTCTAGATGAGAGAGACTATGAGAGGGTAGGTACTAAAACAATATGGTCCAGAAAAGCAACTACCCTATCAGTAGGCTTATAATGGAACAACGAGGTAATGATTAGCTCTCTTGATGAACTAATCAAGGTGGGGAAATATACAGGCCCTGCCCTGAAGGAACTGACCTGAATATTTCCAGATCAGACTGGTTTAAAGAAAGATTGACTTGGAGGAACTGAGAAGGCACCTGTGACAGGGAGGGGCCACTGCCCTCTGACTCCTCCCTCCTTCTCTATTCCAAATAAACCTGGTGAAAGTATACAAAAAATACAGATGTCCCTGCTCTCTTTGCACATTCCAGAAATAAGTACTGGTCACTGTTTTCAGAACAGGACTCTGTACTCACAGCTGCTGACTGTTTAAGATGAACATTGGTGAAACAAGAATTACAGGCCTAAGGCCCATAAAAAAAAACAGTTTAGCTAGTAATAAGTGCATTCACTTTTAGTGGTAAAGGATTTAAGCATTCTATGCATGATCAGAAATCTTCAGAGTGGAGTGCTATTATTCAATACAATATTAGAAAGGGAGGAGTTCACTTTAGCTTTCTATCTCCCTATACTATAATGATCTATTTATTTTTGTGTTAGCCTAGTGGCTAATATAGAGACTTATATTCACAGGCATGCATTATATACCTGTTACATTGTATTAATTCCTACCAGGACACTTCTAATCTCAATTGTTCGTTATCTTTTCTTATTCTCCAACATCTCATCAGTTAACAAACTGTAACTATTCTACCTCTGCCAGGTCTTTCCCATTAGTTATCTCTCTTCTACCCCTTCTACACTAGTTCAAAATCTCACTACTACTTCCACTAACACAATAGCCTCCTAGCTGGTATTCCCCACCTTCCATATCTCTCCCATTTCTCACTACCATCAGTTATTTTTCAAAGCACAAATCTGATAATGTCACTCGTGTCCTCAAAAACCCTCAGTGGCTCCTATTTATGAGATAAAATTGAATGCTTAAACTAGTTTAAAAAGTCCCATTCAACCTGGGCCTAGCCTACCTTTAATACATTCACTACCTTATCTCTCACTATCTCTCTCCCACATCACAGACTTATAACAGTATCAGATTCCTCCTTCGGAATACCTCCCTGTCTTTTCTAATATTGTCGTCATCCATGTGAAATACGCTCCTTTCATCTGTCTGGGAAAATATTACCACTTTCTAATGCCCTGTTCAAATTCCACCTCCTTCACAAAGCCTAACCAGATCCATCCCTAAACCACCACCACCACCACCACCAGAATGCATTGTTGATAATCTTGTGCCTTTTACAATAACAATTTCCACATATGCCTGTCTTACTACCTGAATGTAAACCTGTGGGGGTAGGATGGGACTCTGTGGTATATTTTTAGTCATTTCACATCACAGTACTAGGTACAGCACTGCCCTGTACTCCATAAATGCTTCATGAATTGAACCGAATCCTACCATGACAAGAGTTCAGAGTTTTAAAAAATAATAATAAAAATTTTAATGAAACACCTCATCAGCCAGATTTAATAAATGAAATTATTTGGCTCTCCTTATCCTTCCAAGTGTTTCTAAATACAACTCTGTATTTTATCCCAGGATCACCCTGTGATTACAAATGTTCAGAGTGAGAGCACCACTATACTTAGATGAAATAATCAAATTTAGGAAGGGGACTTAAGAAAAACTGCTTACAAAAGGAAAGGCTGGGGCTACGGTAATGGTTATCTGAATCCCAGGATTTCAATATAGATGACAATAGTTCAGACTTTAGGGGCAGGGAAAGAAGCATGATGACTATGGGAAAAAAGAAGGAACCATTGTGTACTAGAAGACTTACTATGTGCAAAACGTCTTGCCAAGTTTATTAAACTCAGCACTGAATTTTCTTTACATAACAACTCTTGAAGATGGTTTCTCTCCAATTTATAGATAAAGAAAGTGAGGTTCAGAGGAGTTAGGTAATGTGCCTTTTGTCATACCATAAGTATGGGACGTAATTCAGACAAGAAACTAGATTTATCTGCCTACAAAGCTATTCTTTCCTCTATTACTACAGAGTCTCATGAAAATCAATTAAAACTAGAAGTTTTCCCCATTTGGTTTTATCAGTAAACTATATACTCTTAAAACTAATTTGCTTAGACAAGCACAGTTGTCAGCACCTGTAGTCCCAGCTACTTGGGTCCCCGAGGCATGAGGACTGTTTGAGTCCAGGAGTTCAAGGCCAGCCTGGATAATGACATAGAAAGACTCTGACTCAAAAAAAAAAAAAAAAAAAAAAAAAAAAAAAAAAAAAAAAAAAATTGTTAAAAAAAAACCCGAATTGTGAAATAA